>QEPC01008951.1:4075670-4104559 GCA_003113815.1 Sphenodon punctatus
TGCCCCCGTAGCTGCCCCTGTCTGTTGGGTCTGCAGCTGCATCCGCCCAAGTTCAGCACCATAGAGTCCCAGCCAGTGACCTAGGGCATCTGAGGAGCAGCAACAACTCTATGGTCCTGTGCAGAGCCTGTGGGTGGCGGCTGCAGTGGGGCCATGGAGCAACCACAGGCTCCCGGGGGGTGGGGGCTCCCCTCTCATGTGTTAACACCCTTTTCCTGTGTTAAAGACAGTGCTGCCCCTTGTGCTACTGTTTTGTTAACCCCATCTGTATTGCCTGGCTCAGCTCCAGCCCAGTGTGCTAAACATTAAAAAAGCCCAAACAAAATCTTTCTGCCCCCCTCTTTTCAGTCCACATCATTGCATCTTCTCTCTGTGGTATCTGCCATATAATCATCACTCTCCTTCCCTATGTTCAAAACAATGCCCTGAATACTCAGGCAGTGAAAGAATTGCTGTCCCTGTCCCCAGAGCTCTCTCTGGTCATCTATGGAGTGTCTGGCTCAAGCGTTAAGTCTTGATGCATCCTAGTCCCCTCTTCCAAAGATACAAAGACATGGTGCAAGCACCCAAGTGTAGGATGGGTCGGGAGGAGTGGTATAAAGGAGCTCCTTCCCTTTGTTCAGAATTTATCACTGTGCACAGGAATTCACAGCTGTGCAGGTTTTAGGGCTCTCTCCTGTACTGACACACGCAAGAATGGAGGTGCATTTATATATCCATGACTGTGTAAAGACATTGTATGTATATGCATGCTCCTCACATGCCTCTACCTGGGTATGCTACACCTACATGCACTCACATGCCCTGTGTGTGTGAACAAATGATTCAACTCTAGATGACCATGCAGCATAGACATATACAAAGATCGGGCTTAGCGAGAATAGGGGCAGGTGCTGCAGTGGGGCCATGGAGCAACCACAGGCTCCAGGGCCCATGAGCCTGGGGGCTCCTCAGTCCTTGGTGCAGCTGCGTCCTCTGCCACTGGAAAGTGGAAGGGGACGGAAGGGCTCCATTCTGTCTTCTGCACCAGGGGCTATTCAAACCTAGTTACACCCCTGTACAAATACATTCTGTCTACATGTGTAGTCCCATACCTGCTTGCAGACACATGCAGATGCTTCTAGGTGTTTAAGACTCCATAAGCAAATACATACATTGGCTTGTCCACATATTTGTGAATGGCATGAGGCCTCTCTTCATACACATCCATGCCTTGTACTAATTTACACTGGCCCACACATCCCATCAGGGTCACCACTTGACCCTCCCCCCTTGCATTCTCACTGGCTCTACATGGAGAGTCCAGACACTTGCTGTTTCACTTTAATTGCTCTTGCAGCTGTTGTCAGAATAGGCTCTAGCATCTCGGCATCTAAAAGCTGCAGGAGCTACTGCTGCCCTCTTCCCACTCTGCCACTTGAGACTTGTGCAAAACGACCTCAAAACCTTTTGTTTGGATTGAGCCAAAACCTTCCACAAATAGCGTATTGTGAGGATGAGGAGAGAGAGTCTGGGAGTCTCTAGTTATGCCTGCCTCCACATGCCATTTTAATAACACTGCAGTTCTATAGCACCTCTGCATTTTACAAACACTTTTTTTATTAATTATTATTTGCTTAATGAATTGAGAGCATCATTTTAGAAGTACTGAATCCATGCAGCTCCTAGTGACTTTTCAGTAGCAGTGGCAGGTGTGTGGCACATCTGACAATCAGACTATATCCCTATAGGGTAGGCAAGTAAGATTATTTTACAGGTAGGGAAACATGGGTAAAGTGAATTGCCCATGGTGGCACAACAAATCAGTGTGGGGGAGGGGGGAGCAGGAGCATAGCTAGGTTGGAATGGGCCCTTTTGTGGAAGATGGGATGAGCCGCTCCCCCTGCCCTCTCTCCCATTGGTGGGAAGATGCTGGGAGTGCTGGGGGATGGAGATTGCTCCTAAATAATAGCGTAGCTATAACAGGGACAGGAAGTGCAGCTGCACCAGGGCCTACCAGGGAGTCATAAACCCTGGTGCAGTTGTACTGCCTGTCCCTGTTATAGCTACACTGTTATCTAGAAGCAATCTCCATCTCCCAGTTTCTTTGCCAAGGAGACAGGCTGCATAGAGTGTTGTCAAGTTCCTTTTATTAGAATAAGGAGCCCAGCCCATGTTCAGACCAGACCGCTGTACAGAGCACACAGTGGCCTGGTCCAGGTTTCAGACCAAACTGGACCGAGACAAATACAAGCTTCTTATACACTAAGATCACATAGGCACAAACAAACCTTGTTTACCTGATTCCAAGGTGCAAACAGACGTATTAAGTTTTACCTACAAAGATGATTAACGCATCTAGCCTCACCCATGCTAGGGCGAGACTAGTTAAGGTAGTTAAGAAGTAATTAAGAACAGTTTAGGGAATTCCCTTATTTTAGGAGAGGCAGTTAGTTAGACTTAATGGAACTAGGTAGAAACTAGGCTAGCCCCCGGCTAAAGAGGTTTGCTTTGGGATACACTCTCCCTAACAATCAGCCACAGCGTGATAAATAGGGCCCAGGAGTTCTGTTTCCCAGTTTTTTGTGCTAGTCATTAGATTGCAGCCCTAGCTTCAAAGCTCCAAGCAGCCTACCTCACGGGGACATTCTTGAACCATGCTAGTTAATGGGGTCAATAACAGATGTCGGCAATATGTTGACACCAAATGCACACACACACACATGCACACACATCCGTGAGTGGCAATAAAGTCGTTCTCTAGTGCTAAGTTGTCTTTATCAGAAATCCAACAGAGTGAGGGAAGGGATGGAAGATACTTAAAGGAGATTATTTCTCTCCACCCACATTTGGAAGCTGCTGGCTTTGAGACTCCTATGTCATTACAGTTTGAGACCAACCCAAAGGGGAGGGGCCAGTGACATCCTAATCCAATGCTCACTGCAGTGAGAGTACTGGTTATTTCTGTCTGGACAGAGGAGAGAGGCGCCTCAGTGGCTGCACCTCCCTGGTCTGATTCAAGTTATTAGTCCAGAGAGATTGTGTGGTTGCCATGTTGGTCTCAAGTGATAGAGAGGGAAGCAAAATGGTTCAAATAGTATCTTTTATTGGACCAACTGCTGTTGGTGGAAACAAGCAAGCTTTCAGGCCACACAGAGCCCTTCCTCAGGCATGTAATGTAGGTAGTCAACGCTGCATGCCAGAGAAAGGGCGCTGTGTGGCCCGAAAGCTTGCTTATATCCACCAACAGCAGTTGGTCCTATAAAAGATATCATTTGAACCACTTTGCTTCCCTCTCAAGTTATTAGAAAGCACATTAAATTATTCATAACAAAAAACAAGTGTTCTCTGTCAGTACCACGTATGGGGCAGGTGATTTACGCTTAAATTCAGTTGTGGAATAGCAAGAGACTTGCTTGGGCAAACACTGCAAAAACTTGTTACCAGTGTCCAAATGTTAAAACTAATTGGCTACAACCATTCCCCTTTTATTTGTAGTATATCAGCAGCCAACCAGGGACCTTCTTGGGCGAGGTGCTGTATGTACACATAATAAAAGATAGTGCACAGACCAAGGCACTTGCAGTTTCAACATTTGTAGTTGTTTCTTGCAAACACTCCTGGGTGGAAAGACAAGGCGAAAAGGAGCTCCCCGGGTGAGAGACAGGAGAATGGGGGTGGGTCGTTGGGAATAGGATGGGAAGGTTTGGGGAATCAGCCATGGCCCCCCTGTAAGAGGGGGGGACTGGTTTTGGGAGGGGTGAGATGACACCTCCAGGAGTGGGTGGGGTGGGATGGGATGGAATGTGTATGGATGGAGTTTTATAGATTTATGATTTACTTTTATGAATATGTTGTATTGACTTGTTATAAGCCACCCTAAGCCATATGGATAGGGTGGGACAGAAATCATATGTGTATGTATGCAGCAATATTTCTGAGCTCACAGAAATCAAATGTGGAGTTCACATGCTGAAATCCTTGCAGAAGCAGATTTTACACTGCACCAGAAACCTGATTGTAGGAACTACAGTTATCCCATGCAGGAGCAGACATAATGGGTGCTTTTAGAAGGACAGCAGCTCCACTCCTGCCCGTGCCAACCCATGTCACCCCTGGGTTGACCAGTCTGTGTAGAGTTGTGCCCGTCACATGTGCAAAGCAGCAGTCAACCCCAGCGGCAGCACTCTGGAAGATCTCTGAGCATGCTGCATGAAGCAGGCTGGCTATACCCCGGGCAATGGCCAAATGTGGAGCTGCTTCCAACGGCTGGACAGACCCACATTGCAGCTCCATGCCTGGCCAGCCGTTGCCCTGGTCAGCACCATGGAGTTGCAGCCACCAGCCTAGAGCATCGCGTGAGCGGCCACAACTCTGTGGTGCGTGAGGGAGCTCTGCATGGGGGGAATGCGGCCCAGGGACACCCACCGGTCTGTACAAAGTGGAGCTGGAAGTGGATGAATACGGGGGGGCACCCCCAGTGCAGCTCTGGAAATGGGCATGTTCTGTGTCCATCTGTTTACACCTAATGACTTGTGTTGATCAGTCACAACTAAGCAACACACCTCCAATAACAAGCCATAAAGTAATCAAGACTAATTTTAAAAATCCATGAAATAATTTCAAGAAAATTGTGATGCATTTATAGACATTCTACAAACAGATCAAGAGGTAGAATCTGTCGGATAAATTATTTGTTATGATGAGTTATGTGCTCAGCCCTATTCCCAAGTGTGTGCTGAAGTCAGAAAGCTTCTGATCCTTCCTACCTTTGAATTCACAACACATATGCTCAACTAAAACATTAACATGATTATTAGCTGAGTGAAGTAGTGTGTATAATATTTGGCGTTACTATGATATTTTGTTTCCAAGGAACTTCATGTGCTCTAGGGGCATTACTGTTTTCAGTCTTACAAAGAGGAAGGTCAATAGTATACTGAGGCATACATAAGTTGAGGCTAAATTATTTTAGAAACGGCTACTAAATCTGGGTGCCGTGTATTTTCGGGTGCTCAACTTGGTGCCCCTAGATTTCAGAGTTGCTCAGTGCTGGCAGCTCCCATTCACATGCCAGGCATTTTGAAAAATCAGCACATTGGGCGCCCAAGTAATAAGGCACATCCTGAGGCAAATAATGAATGAATTGGAAAGGGGCCACATAAGGTTCCCCACCCCTAATGCAAATGAGGGATACTTTTGAAAATGTAAACCTGAGTGACTTGCCCAGGCTTCACATTGAGCATGTACTCTGGTTCTATATTTAAACCAAGAGAACATCCTCTTTGATTCCATCCCACCAAAACACAACACAGAGTAGCTGGTCAGTAGAGGATGGGGATGGTGGGAATCTGGAGGCTCACACAGTCTCAAGGAAATGCACAAATTTAATATAGCGGAGAAATATCTCACTGAGGGTGAGGCCACACAAGCGGTAGCAGTAGCCAGATCCCCACGCAGTCCCATGGAGCGCAATCACTGCCGCCACACTGGCCCCTTTCAAACGGGTCGCGGGAGGAGCCGCTTTGCGGAGTGTGGGATGGGTGGAGGTGGTGACGGGTGTGCGGCGCATGGGCAGGCCGTCACGTGGACGCCCACCCACCTCCATGCACGGAGGCATCTCCTTTTTTCCTAATGCCTCCGTGAGTGGTGTATCGGTGGAGGTGGGTGGAGCGCAGGAGCGTGCATGCCTCCCCACCCATTCCCACCAGTGGTCAGACGGATGCCCCTCTGCCCACACTGTCACACATGTGGACAAAGGGGGGGGGCGGGAATTCCATGTAAAAGGGTCACTGTGGAGCACGCATGGGGAGCCAGCTACATGGTGAGCTGCCGCCGCAGCTGGAACAAACCGAGGCACCGCCCACACAAGCAAACACCCGACCCGACCCTGCCCTGTCCCCCTTCCCTGGCCGGACTGAAAGCCTACCCCCAGCGGTGATGTGGCTGCACGCGATGGGCACTAGCCCCCGTTGCTTGGCCCTGCATAATTTATTTATACTAAAATTTGTGCCCCACTTCCTCTGTGTTGTGTTCATTGCACCGCACCTGGTGGGGCAAGTACACTCTGCCACATGAGTTGCTCCGCCCTGAGCAGTCTTACCCCAATTGGGTAAGGGTGTTCTGCAACGCATGCTTGGAATTTTTCCAAGGATGCATTGCGGTGCACCCAGCTGTTCACCCCATCCTCGGGCAGGGGGAACATCTGACAGGCCCTGGGCATACAAGACATGGCATTGCGTGGCTACCTAAGGTGTGGTAGCCTCCCCTCCCTGTCTCATGTGGCCTTACCCTGAGTGTGCTTGTTATAGCCAGGGACCTGGGTTCACTGCAGTTTCTCAATGCAGGGTAAGCGAATTGATGTTGCAGCAAACACAGGCACCTGGTTATAGAAGCCAAAAAGACTCATGCCTTTAGCTCTGAAAATCCCTCATTCAATCCCTAGTTCATCACCCAAGACAGTAACTGTCACAAAGACCAAACAGGGAAGGACCATAATGGCTAAAGATGGCAAGGATGCATGATGTGGATTTGGAAGCTGGTCCAGTATAGCTGAGTCAGGGCAGACTGGGGATAACTGACGCTGGTGTGACAGGAAAAGCCTAGAGCAGCTAGGTAGTGCCATATGGAGGAGGCAGTTAACAGGGAGTGATCAAACTGTGTCCTCTGGCATTTTCTCAGTACTAATATTGAATAATACAGATCACATGTGTAGTAGAACAGAGGCAGCTGAGACAGGAAGGGAGGCTCAGTGGAGCAAAGCATGAGCAAGGTACCTGTCTTCCTTCTCTTCTGCACTGAGTACAGACAAGCTTTTATTGTTTCCGTCCTTCTGTTGTGGGAAAACGTATAACAAAGTGAGGGGGTGGGGGCAGGATTCCATATGAGGCCAGAGATATCATTTTCTGATTTAACCAGGAACAGTTGTATGTGGGTGGCAGCTTGTCACCAGGCCTGCCAATTCTAATCCAAATCCCAATTTTTTTCTCTCTCTCTCTCTCAACTGCAGAGGGCAGGGCCTTCACTGCAGCCGCTTTAATTTCCTGCAGGGGTTAATCCCATGGTCAGCAGAGGCTCAGGTCTCTAATCCTCTTGCTCAGCCCCTTGACAGAAGGTTTGCATACACTCCAGGATCAGCAGGAGCGATGGAGGCAGAGGTGTGCTCTCTCTGCACTTGACGCACCCTGGCTTTGACCACTAATCTGTCCGGAGCCTGCACTGCTCCTCCCCACATCCCTGTAAAGCCCCACTTCTGGGAAGAGGTGGGTGTCCCATATGTGCATGGACTGGGGTGGGCAGTGCGTGGATCATGGGCGTGTGCACCCCCATGCACCCGTATTCAAACGAGACCTCCCACACGTGGACAGTGTCTTGTTTAAAAACATCCAATGACCGTTTTCAGACAGACCCACCTGGGGGGGCAGGTCCGTGTGCACCGCCATGCACTTTTGGTGCATGGGGGTGTGGGCCTTCACATGGTGGTGGATGAGTGTGCCGTCAGCGTGCGCCTGCACCCACCATTCATGCCCCCGCTCAGAGGAACCGAGAAAAGCCCAGGTTGCTCCGTGCGGGGGCATGGGTGGGCGGTGTGGGGGTTATGGGAGTGCGCCTCCACCTATGCCACCTTCAGATGGGTGCCTGGGTCTGTGGGGGATGGGTGAACCTCCGTGGGTGCATCCTGTCTGAAAACGGCCAATATCACAGGCAGGACGAAGGGATATTGCTTGGGAACCCAGACTCTGCTTATTGCAACTCCCCTAGAGAGTGGGATTTTCCTTATTCTCAGTCACAGGGTGCTGAACAATTGGACAAGAAAGCAAGAGGCTCCTGCTCCTCCTAATTGATATTCAAGAAATTGATTAGGAGTAAGAGGGAAGGAAATTCTCAGCTTTCTCTGCTGCCTCCTTATGCAGCTCTTAAGACCCCTTCGTAGCAACATCAAACAAATCTATGACAGCTGATGGGAGAAGAAGGTGTCAAGTGTGTCTAAAAATCAGCCTGTGCTTCATTACAGGGACTCAAGTTTGAAAACGCTGGCCTTACTGAGTTGCTGTCAGTATGGTGATTAAAACGGAGAAACTCTTCGTTCCCTGCTCGAGAACCAAGCAGACCATACCTCTGTCCAGTCGCACATTGCATAAGAGAATTTCCCACTGGGATTGCTTCCACTCTGCCTGGCTCAAAGGCAAATAAAGGGATTTGCATGTCAACATTGCCAGTCACTATTAAACCTAACATGGTCCCAGTTGCTTGATTCCAGGGTTATCTGCTGTGCACAAGAAATGGGTGTCCCTATGAACAGAGTAGCTCAGCATCTCTCTGATGCACAAAACATCTGTCTGTCTGTCTGTCTGTCAGCAGTAGTTCTAGGGCACGAGTCACCGCCTTATCTAGTCTGCCTGCTGGAAGCAGCAAGGGCCACCAGCTCAGCATCCTGTCATGTGTAACCTTGCTGGCTCTGACTCGTCCTGTCACTTTCACTCCTGGGAGCAGAAGTGCCTCCTGTCCTGCTAGCAAACCTCATGCAGCAAAGCGTCGCTGCTGCACAAGCTGTCAGGTTAGAGCTTAATTTCTACTCGTCCCCACCCAATCCCATTGGCTGCACTTCTTCTGGCTGCCATTATGGCCACCCCAGTAACTGTGTGACCAGGGTCAGACAGATGGCGAGATGGGAACACAAAAGGTGCCAACAGGACTAATCCAGAACCACTCCCATCCTAAGGGGATTTGTAAACCTGTGCACCAACAACCGTCAGCAAAAAAGTGCAGCAAAAGATTGTCCCTCCTATGTAAATTTTACTAAATTTACACTGAACTTTGAAAAGACCATTTTGCGGATTCCTTTTCCTGCATCCGTTAGCGGCATGGATTTGTTTCCCTTGGTTAACCTGTGTGGTACAAATACTCCATTTTCCACATGCAGAGTGAGCCATGAGCATCTCCCTCAGCAGGCTCCCAAGGCGTGCATTTCAACACTCCCTGGGATGCCCATGTGGTGTACATCGCAACCCAATGCTTCAGAAGGGCACCCAAGAGACATCCGGGGAGGGATACAGGTTATGGGCCAATGCTTTGGAATGCCATGTACAAGTCACACTGGCTGCTTCCTGACTGGCTTATTTACTTATTTATTTTTATATTTATATTTATATCCCACCCCTCTCACAAAAGTGACTTGGGGTGGCTTACAAATTCAAAAACTAAAACAAGAATCATAATATAAATATAAATACAAATATATAAAAATAACAGTATAAAAACACACTAAAACACCAAACATTGTACATAAAATGAAGATACCCTTCCCGCAACCCAACTAACCCTCCCCCGCCAAATGCCTGGCGGAAAAGTCAGGTCTTATAGTTTCGTCAGAAGGTGAGAAGATTCGGGCTGAGGTGAATCGCCACCGGGAGGGAATTCCAGAGCGACTGCACAGCCACTGAGAACGCTCTCCTGTCTGTCTGAACCTGCCGATAACGTGCGACTTCCAGGAGGGCACCCCCAGATGACTGCAGGGGTAGCCCAGGGAGTGAGACGATCGCTCAGATAAACTGGGCCTAGTCCGTGAAGGGCTTTATAGGTCAATACCAGCACCTTGAATTGGGCCCGGAAAACAATAGGCAGCCAGTGCAATGCTTGGATACAGGTGTTATGTGCTCCCTGCGACCCGCTCCAGTAAGGAGACGGGTCGCCGCATTCTACACTAGCTGCAGCTTCCAAACTGTCACCATGGGCAGCTCCACACAGAACCCATTGCAATAGTCTAGCCTCGAGGTGATGAAAGCATGAATGATAATTGTGAGATCGGAGTCCGAGACATATGGGTGGAGCCTTTTGTAATTGGCGAAAGGCGCCCCTGGCCACAGTCAACACCTGGGAATCCAGACGTAGCTGCAAATCCAGGAGCCCCCCTAGGCTCCGCACAGATGGAGCCAAAGGAGGACAGATACCCCCAATAACAAGGGAAACCTTCTCACCCAGATCACCGGTCCTGTCAACTAACATCACCTCTGTTTTATCGGGATTGAGTTTCAATCGGCTCAACCTCATCCAATCCCCCACAGCGGCCAAGCAATGAGACAGCAATGCAGGGCTGCTCAGCACGGCCTGGGTCAGATGAAAATGACAAATACAGCTGGGTGTCATTGGCATATTGATGGCAATGAACCCCTCAGTTGCATGCAACCTCCCCGAGCAGCTTCAGCTGAAGAGTGAGTATGTATAGAGTGTGGTTGCCATGACTGGTCCCAAATACAAGACAGACTAAAGATGAAGCAGTTGAGATTATACAGATTATTGGACCTACAGTACTTCTGTTGGTGACTGTGCCAGCTCTCCAAAAGTATTATCTTAACTACTTTGTATCTTGTATTTCTCCATAAAGAGTGAGGCTTACAGCTAATTGTGGTGAGTTGGGTAATGTGGACATGTGTCCACTGAAAATTGGATGGCACGCCATCTAGATGCCAAGGCATGAGCCAGATTAGCAATTTTCCCTATAGATGGGTTATGCTTGGTAGCCAGAAGATAAGGCGATACTGAATATCCCAGTACGCCTTTCCACCAAAACGGGGAACAGTAGTTTACACCTTACCTCTTCAGTATGCCTGCAAACAAACGAATAGTGGGCACTGGGCAGAATGGACATCCTGCACAAAGTAGTGGCCTTCTGGCTCTCACTGCTATGTCAAAAGGCTGGGCGAAACCCCATTCGCACTGCAAGCCCTTCTGTGAAAACAGGAGCACTTCACCCACTCACTGCTAGTTCTATATTGGGGCTTGTAATATTGAGGGAGGAGGAAGGCAGCCAGGGTGCTGGCCTTGATCAGCGTTAGATGGCAACAAGTTTCATTTCCTACCACCCTCCTCTTTCTTGAACCAATGACCTAGAGATGAATGGCTCTAATTCCCGTTGCTAATCTCCTGCTAAGAGACTTGAGAGTGGTATTGCCCACCCAGTATTTCAGAAAGACATATGGGGTGTACTTCCCAGGCCAATGCATCGGGGGCTGGGAAGACCCATATTTACTGTGCTCGAAGTGAACAACATGAATCCCTGTGTATGAGTCATGGCCTACCACTTCCGAATATTGCCCAGGGCCTGTCATGCAATGTGTGTCCTGGTCCTGTAACTTGGAATGGTGTTTAAGATCCATTTAGGACTGAGATGTTTGTTACAGCCCAACATTTAGGCACTGCGGTCAACCTTTCTTAACAAACTATGGCAAATCAATATTGAAGAGTCCCTAAACACATCATTTCCCCCGTACCCTGAAGCCTCACTCTTGCATGATGTAGCACTGTTTATGATATTCCTGCCATGCACTCTGAACCCTGCCAACTAGGGTAATGTCCAAGACCATGAACTTCCAACTCTCTCTCCTCGCCACCCTCGGATATCCCAATCTTGCACCCCTCAACTTCTCACCACAACCTCCTACAGCTGCAGAGAGCCCAGAAATAGCATAACTCAGTGGAGATTTGAGAAGATGAAGGTCAGAAAGCCTGAATAGCTCTTTACCAAGATCTCTGAGATGCTGATCCACTTTATCAGCAGGCAGTGCTCAGTTGGTTTGGAAGCAGGGGTATCACTAAAGAATCTATTGTGTGAGAAATTGTTAAGGTCCCTCCCCTGGGGAGGAAAAATTCTCTTTTCCAGGATTTCTTAACTGCCCCCAGCAAATAATGTTCACTTGCAAAGGCTGCAGTAATGTCAGGCAGGGATGCAAGCCCCTCAGGCCCTTCACTCACTTGGAATAATTCACTAGCAAACATTACTCACTCTCGGCAATCACAGGAAAATCCAATCTCCCAAAATGGACCCTAGCAGCAAAACTCCAGAGCAAAAGTACTCTCTGATTCCGGTAAGATCTCAGCTGATAAAAAATGTCCCTTGTTTTGTGACCTTTGTGACAAATCTATGCATGCCAGTCTACTAAATGTCCTTTCCCTGTGAATTGTGTAATAGCACCCTGAACAGCACCTGCTCCTGCTCTTGTCAAAATGGGCCCTTTTACATTTTTCTGTCAGATCCTTGAGTGCCAGAGCAGTTCTGTGGAGCAATTGTGTTTGTTATTGATTTTTGCCACTAAAATTAGAGTCATGCTTGAATCAGAACATTAAATCTGAATCCCCTGAAATGCCGGGACATTTGGAATCCAGATCCAGATTTCATAATGGGGCCTGTCTTTATAATAAGCCCCAAATCTGAGCATCCTCAAAACCCAGGGTAAGAAACAGGGCACTTGGCTCAGTTTGCATCTCATGGCCTGGATTTTTTGTCCTTTTTAAATAAGATGGGATGGTAGTGACAGGCAGGATATGAAATGGAAGGATTGTGAAAGAGTTCTGTGTGAGATTCGTGTATGTGTCTGACTCTCTCTACACACAAACACACTTTATATGATCCATCTTTGAGGGCAGTGGCAGAAAGAAGCTTTACATTCTCTGATCTCTCAAACCCCATATTGCCCCCCCTTCTCTGCACTCCTCCTCTGTGAGTAGATCCACCCTAAGCAATGAGACTGCAGACTCTTCCCATCAGCATGACACCTTCACAAAGGTTCACCAGGCTCAAGGTTCAGCCTCCAGGCACCTCTTTAGAAAGATGACTATTTTGGGTTTCTCTTGTGACATGGCCTCACTAGGTTAATGCCCTGTGACAGGAAACTCCTGAAGTATTTTATAGGTAAAAGACACACAAAAAAGCAAACCTAAGAAAAAGTGCCCCATCAGGTTGAGTCCTATTTGCTAGAGCCTGTACTTTATGGACCAGTCCTTATTCAGCTGCACCAGCTCCCTGCCTTCATTCATGTTTGCACTGGACACAATTCAGTCTGCAGCACAGTCCCCCTCCGATATCCCCAAACTCATCCCAGACAGGACTAGTGCCAGCCTCCATTGTGCATTTCTGTGAATGAGGAGAAAGCCAATATTTGCTTGAGGCTTGTCCAATCCCTATGGATTCGAACACCAAATATTGTGAGGCTTCCAGCTTCCCTCAGCCTGTGTCACAGCGGAAGATCTCGGGAATTCTTGTGGCTGACAGAAGCAGTTGCTTCCCAGCCCTTCCACACCTGAATTGGACTCGTGCCCAGAGATCTCCCCCACGGGTCTCTCTGTCCCCCGGTGCCCCCCCCCCCCGCCCGGCCTCACACAGGAGGGCTAGCTCCTCTCATTCACAAACTCCCCGTGAGGCAGCAGGTTTCCCCCCCGGACAGGAGACTCCGGCAAGGGACAAATCCCCAATAGAGAGGCGCTCGCTACTTACTGTGCTGCTCAGGCTGGGACCGACCCTCTCCAGAGTTCCCGGCTCCTCCAGCAAACAAGCCCTCGCCCGATTCCCCACAACAAATCCAGCGATCAGCAGGCAGGCGGGCGGGCGTCTTGGCATCAGCCTCTTTCCCCCTTTGCGGGCGCTAACGCCACGCGGAGGAGCGCGGAGGAGCGGCTAGATGGCAGCACGCGCCAGCCAGTGGCATCCTCTGTCAATACGGAGCCGGAGAGCGCGCGGGATTCGAGCGCGAGCGCTGCGGACCGGGGGGACACCTGTGCTGAGGAGCGCACCCACCCCGGCGCGCGCGCGCGCGCGCAGATGAGAGTGAGAGGAAGGGAACCCGGCGGGCGGGAAAAAGCCTCGCGGAGACTCCCAGAGCAAGGAGTCTCCAGTCTGCTCCTCCCCGGAGCGACAGCAGCTCCTTCCCCCCCCGGCGTTTGCGGGGAAGAGGAGGCTCCCTCCTGTTTGCAGCAGGAACCTTTGCCTCTCCCTGCGTCCTTCTTCAAGCCACCTAGAAGAGACCCGCGCAGGTAAAGCCCAACCCCGGGGAGAGGAGAGGAGAGGAGACACGACACGCAACCTCCTCCTCCCCACTGGGGGCAGGGTAGGCAGGAGGCAGCCCATGTTCCACACTAGTCTCATTGACCAGCCCAGCACAAAGCGCTGGGGGCAGCTGGCAGCGCTGGGTTCTTGGGAAGCTCCAGTGCCTGAAAGAAGAGGCAGGATGAGTGTTGCTCTGAAAGGAGCAGAGGAATTCAGGAAGGCAGGGGAAGGGGGGGACCTGCCTGCTGACACAGGAGCCTCTAGTTTCCCTGGGGGAGGGGGTGCTTTGAGTGAGCCGAGCCGAGGGGTTAGTCATCTAGTCCACCTAGGGCTGAATGCTGCTCACGTACACCGCTGTCAAGCCACGGGGCCTCTGCATTTACACGTGTCATTAAGACCAGAATCTGGCTTTTTGTCTCTGTGGATTTTCCAGTGTCTCATTCTGTAAATCTTCCCCTTCTTGTTCAAATATCTCCTCCTTGCTCTCGTCCTGCCCTCAATTTCCTCTATGGAATCCCCGCAGCTAAATCCGGTGAGAATTATTCGGTGTCTTATCCGCTTTAACTGCCCCATTTCCAAGCTCTGATTTCTTTGGCAGACTGTGTTTACTTCAGTTCTCTTTTTATTATTTTTAGTTTGTCCTGAAGTTAAGCAAAAGGCTTCTTGGATCTTCAGTCACAATAGACCAACTTCATCACTGGTATGAATCCATTGGCTGGTGCTTTGGAGGAAAAGTTGTGGACAGATAGTTACAGAAGTGAGGAGAGATGTTGTTCTATTTATTTATTTATAAATAAATTAAGTTTTTTACCCTGCCCTTCCCAATAAGACTCAGGGCAGCTTACATCATATAAAAACATATAAAAGTAGCTTTAAAATCTGCTGAGAGAGAGAGAGAGAGAGAGAGAATAGCTTTCTACTACTCTGGAGTTCTTTTGTGGAATAACGTTTTTATTTAAATGGTGAAGCAACTGCAGGAACACTATAGTTTTTTAATGGTAAGGTACATCTTGATAAGCAGTCTACCAGCTGTAATCTTACTGCTCTTCTTTACATCTCTTCGTTATGTTGTACAAAGGCAGCGAATGAAATCTTGTCTCTTTATGAGACAGGCATATGGTGTGACAAGGGTTTATGAAAGCAACACGTATGTAACATGCAGGTATCGTGGTTTTAACCATTATGTAAACCATGACAAGCTTGGTGGTGTTGGAGTTGTCTAGAAAGATTGAGTCCAATGAGGGGGACATTTGTATGGAGGGACAATATAAAGAAATGGTAAGTTTGGAAAGTAGAAAGTAAAATGTGAGCCCAAAACAAGTTGTGTAGAGAAAGTAGGGTTTGCTGTGTTGGTCCCAAATATAGGCAATAGAGAAAGTAGTAAAGTTATCTCTTTTTATTGGACCAACTCCAGTTGGTGGAGGTATGCAAGCTTTTGGACCTAACAGGGTCCTTTGTCAGACAGGTCTAGGGTTACAAAATGAAGCAAATCAGAGGTATATACAGTGGTGGGGGATGTGCCTATTGAACTCTGACATTACAGCCATTTGTTTATCCTATCACTGTCCACGGTTACAGGTAACCTTTAGTTAATTACTAAGCCGTAGGCAGGGACCGCATCTTTATCTTTGTTCTGTAAAGCACCAGGTACACGGCTGGTGCTATACAAATGTTTATAATAATAAAAATAATATCAATAGCCATGACGTATTTTCCCCTTTGTATTGCTATCTCATCCCCACTACGTTTTCCTCTTCCCTCCTCCTCAGTTCCTCTCTCCCCCCCCCCCCCTTTCCTCAGTACTTTCTCTACGCAACAAGTGGAGCAGGTTTTAAGACAGGTAGGGAAGACAACTGTAATGTTACTAAGTGTTACTGAAGGGTACTTAAGTTTACCAGTAGCTTCCAGAAACTGAGTGAATGGCCCAGAAACAGAAAAAGGGAGCACCTTCTGGGAGCCATCTAGAAAGTATTTAAGAAGACAAAGAGAAGCCAAAAAACACACACCCATTTGACCAGACCCAGCCAAGACATGGACTGAAAAGCATTGTAAAAGCTCAAGAAGAAGATGGCCCAGCTACAGCCATCTAGCTGTGTCGCATGGACTTTAGAGTAGGGTAAGATATTAGTTAGGGGATTCTAGTGAATGTAGAATTGCATTACTACTTGAATCCTTTTGTTAGACTTGCACTCTTGAATCAATTTTGTCTTGTATGTAATCTGAATTTATAAACACAAATTCTTTTAACCAAGCATTGGTGTCCTTTTGCGATACTGAAATTGGATAACACAGATGCGGGGACATCCCAGGTTAGATACTTGGGCAAACCTTAATACAGTTTCTGTTACTGGAAACCTCCAGGGACACGGGTGGCAGGATAGTTACTCCTTTACAGACTCTGACAGTTCTGGAGAGAGCTGTGGCCAGTGGAGACTGTAAGTGGGGAAACTGAGTCACAGTCGGTCAGAAGGGAGGACATCAGAAAGAACCTTAATTCTCATCACATATGGACAATCAAGGATACAGACCAAGAAAAGGCAGGCAAGGAGAGACAGCAGCTGAATTAACAACAATAGACATGGATTAAACGTGAAGGGGAATGGCATTCACTACATGTACATGATTGGTGTCTGGCTTCTCAGAGATTAACGTGACTGGAAGAGGTTCTAGAACAAACTGACTAAATAGTAACAAATCACCGGGACCAGATGGTATTCACCCCAGAGTTTGGAACAAAGTCAAATATGAAATTACAGACCTATTACTGGCAATTTGTAACCTAACGCTAAAATCTGCCACTGTACCTAAGGACTGGAGGGTGGCAAATGTCACTCTGATATTTAAAAAGGGATCCAGAGGTTATCCTTGAAACTATAGACCAGAGAACCTGACGTCAGTGCTGAGCAAAATGGTGGAAATGATTATTAAGTACAGAATTATTGGGCACATTGATAAAAATGACATAATGGGGAAGAGTCAACATGGATTTAGCAAAGGGAAGTCATGCCTCACTAATCTTGGAATTTTTGAGGGTGTAAATAAGCATGTGCATCGTGGTGACCTGGTCAACATAGCGTATCTGGATTTTCAAAGAGCATTTAAGGACCCTCATGAGGAACTCTTGAGGAAATTCAAAAGTCGTGGGATAGGAAGCAGTGTCCTATTGTGGACTAGTAACTGGTTAAAGGATAGGAAACAAAGAGTAGGACTTAATTGTCAGTTTTCACAATGGGGAGAAGTAAATAGTGGCATGCCCCAGGGATCTGTACTGACAGGTGTTGTTTAATGTATTCGTGAGTTGTTTAGAAAAGGAAGTAAGGAGCGAGGTGATCAGATTTGCAGATGAGAAAGTTATTCAGGGTAGTTAAAACACAAGCAGACAGTGAAGAATTGTAGGAGGATCTTGTGAGATTGAGCATCTACATGGCAGATGAAATTAAATGTGGACAAGTGCAAAGTGATGCACATAGGGAAAAATAATCCAGACTATGTACACAATGCTGGGTTCTAAATTAGGCGTTACCACTCAGGAAAAGGACCTTGGAGCCATTGGGACAGTACACTGAAATCCTCAGCTCAGTGTCCAGTGGCACTCAAAAAAGCAATCCAAATGCTAGGAATTATTCGTAAAGGGATAGAGAATAAAACAGAAAATATCATCATGTCTCTATATAAGTCTATGGTGTGACCACACCTTGAGTAGTGTGTGCAGTTCTGGTCACCCCATCTGAAACACAATACAGTAGAAATAGAAAAGGTACAGAGAAGGGCAACAAAAATGATAAAAGGATATGGAACAACTCCCCTATGAAGAGAGGCTGAATACGTTAGGGCTTTTCAGCTAAGAGAAGAGATGACTGAGAGGAGATATGATAGAAGTTTATAAAATCATGAGTGCTGTGGACCAAGTAAATAGGGAATGGTTATTTACCCTCCCCAAACTAGAGGACACCATGAAACTAGCAAGTAGCAGACTTAAAACAAATACAAGTAAGTATTTTGTCACTCAAAGCACAATTAAGTTTGTTGCCAGAAGATGTTGCCAAAGTCAGTTGAATAGCTGGGTTTAAAAAAGGATTGGACATGTTTCCGGAGGATAGGTCCGTTAGCAGCTATTAGCCAGGTAGGTTTTGGGTAATGTAACCTCTTACTATTGGGATCTGGGAGTGAACAACAGGGAACGGATCACCCCATTGTAACCTGTTGGGTATTTCTTCCTTGCGACCAAGGACTTGTAACCTGCAAGTATCATGGTTTAACCATCATATAAAACATGGCAAGTTTGGTGGTGTTGGAGTTGTCTAGAAAGGCTGAGTTCACCAGGACTATTATACCACCTCTCCCTATTACAGCTAGCTACAGTAGCTACCTTTGTAAGTAATTACCTCCAGTCTCAATCCGGCCAGGGATTTCTACCTTGCCAGCAGCTACAGATTAAGTTTGTTGTGGCTTGTGTAAGCACTTATAACCCTTAGTATGCTGACTAGAGACAGTCACATGCCAGGGAGCCAAGCTGGCACAGGAGGGGGAGAGACAGTTACAGGCTACATGGAAAGGCGAAATGTTTCTGTCTCTCTGATAGGCTGCTACAAAGCATTAGTGCAAACCCTGGAATGCTGTTCTCCTACCTCACAATGTGATTATGGCTTTTTTTACATGGACGTCCCCTCCCCTGCCCGCTGGGTATGTGGGGGGGGGCGTCTGTGTGCACATTGCAGCGGTGGGTGGGGGGATGGGTATGTGCTCATGGAAACACCGTGGGGGGGGGGGCATCGCCCACCACAAAATGGAGTAGGCTCCATAGTTGGAGATGGGTGTGTGCCCGTAGGGAAGAGAGCCCACATCTCACCGGCCCACACCCATCCCCCCGCCCAGCAGCGTCATGTGAAAACAGGCTATTTCTCATTTAATTCAGTGGGAGTTACTTGTACCCTCTGTGGAACAGGATTTGCAGCCATATTCTTATTTTGTTTGAACAACATTTCCGGATTTAGGTGCTTCTTAACAAAACATGAGCTGAGTGTATACATAACTCCCTGTATTCCAAGGTTAGTTGTCGTGGTACCAACTCCTGTTCAGTCTCCTGAAATCTGCATGCCCTAAGTAATGCTCACTTGCATGGTTGTCATCTGATAGGATAAGAAGAATGACTTTTGCTTGAGATGGTTTAAAAGATAACAAGGAATTTATTCAAAGCTCTGTACAAAAATAAACCATCTTCTTCTAGGTGGATAATAATAATGATTACAACGCTAATAACACAAACAACATCGTTTGCTGTCTATAAAACTTCAGTGCAGATTGGTCCCTAAGGATAGTGCCTGGGGTAATTCCACTGAAGTCAGTTGAGCTTCCTTACCGTTTCTTCTTTCATTATATTCCAAGAAATAGACGCAGATGAATCTCATGTGAATCTTATGTCTTTTCTGGTTGTGTGCTCTGGGATTTAGGGCAAAGGCAGCTGTAGGAAACCATTTCTTTCCCCATTTCACTGCCGTCAGATTCATTTTATAATAGGGAGGCAAGTGGGATTTTGTAATATGTACGCGCAATAGAGACATGACATGAAGGACATTGACACCAAGGGCTGGGAAAAGATGATGTGCCATGGCCATGATGCCAACTGATGCCAGGTTCTGTGTACATGTAGCATGAAAATACCTAATTGCGTGCTTTGGTTTTTAAGCACCCCCACATCATGATTTATGACAGATTTAGAGTCTGGGGAGAGAGTGTGTTTTCTGTGCTGGTTCCAAGTATGAGAAATGGAGACTAAGTAGTTCAGACGATATCTGTTGTTGTTGGATCAACTATTGGTGAAAGTCTGCAAGTGTTCAGGCCGCACAGGGCTCTTCCTCAGGCATAGGAGTCAGAAATACAGCATTTGCTTAGGCACATAAGGAGTCAGAAAAAGAGACTGAGAAGACCCCCTCTGTGGCCTGAAAGCTTGCATACCCTTACCAGCAGTAGTTAGTCCAATAACAAATATCAGAGCCATGTTGCCACCATTTCATAGACCCTTTTCACATGAGACACCCCCACCCTGACCCATCTCCACACAGTTTCACTGAGTGGAGACGGGTGGAGGCATCTATGGGAATGCCGTGGGGGATGGGTGGGAGTGTGTGCGCACTACTGCGCTACACCCATCACCCACGCACAAAGCAATGGGCTCAAATGCAGTTGATCCTTGAGTGGAGGTGGGTGTGCGCCCGTGGGAACAGCCACGCACCCATCCCCCCACCCGCCGCAGCCCATTTGAAAAGGGCCTTAGATTTAAAGAACTTTTACTGGGCCTCATTCTCCTCCACTTACACTGGTGTAACTTGGAATGAACTCTGCTGAGGTTTCCAGAGTATCAACACTTGTGTAAATGAAAAGGGAGCAAGGACAGTGGAGTGCTTAGGATGAGACTCAGGAGACATAGGTTCTTTTCCCAGTTCTTATAAAAGACTTACTTTGTGACGCTGAGCAATTTGCTTAGCTTTTCTGTGACTCAGTCCCCTCATTTGCAAAATGGGTACAACAACACCCCCTTGTTCATAGAGACATTGGAAAAATAAGTACTACAGATACTACAGGAACAGGGCCATGATACATAAGATACTACAGGAACAGGGCCATGATACATAAGATAGAGAATCAAAACTCTATCTCTGTCCCTCTTTTTTATTCTTTCCTCTCCCCTGCTTCTTTGTTTAATTCATACCCTTTTTCATTTTGTGAGTACATTCCAAGTTGGACTTAGGCCCTTTTCAAATGGACGCAGGTGCTGGCGGGATGAGTGGGCGGTGCATGGGGGGCGGTGTTCCCATGGACCCCCACACACAGAGCATCTGGCATTAGCGCCCATTGCTCCGTGCGTGGGCAATTGGTGGAGATGGGGGTTATGAGGGAGCGCACACACACGCATGCACCCCTACCCGCTGACTGCGGCGTTCCCACGGACGCCCACTCATCCTCCCTGCACCCATCACAGCATTCAAATGGACACACATGGGTGGGCCCGAGGGGGGCGTCCATTTGAAAAGGACCTTACCCTTTCCCCTGTATCCTTCGTCATTGCATACTCTTTTTGTAATGCCCTAGAGACAGAAACCATACAGATTTTTCCTCCTATGGAATTACACCATCTTTTGGGAATAAGTCAGACTAGAAAGTGTTAATGTGAATAATTAGGGTTGGTGTGATTAATAAATAACCTTTGGGTTGAGAGAGAGTTTACTGGGCTGTGAGCTGAAAAATCATGGGGTTAAATCTCACCTCTTCCACTGATTGTTGCAGACATTTAGAGTGTGATCTTCTTAGTGCTGATGCCAGTCACATTGAAGTGAGTTGTCCTCATACCATTGTAAGAGCTAGAACTGGCATTAAACAGCCGGAAGCTCATGCGATTATTAGGAGCTGCATTGAGGTTTTCGTTTGCTCCAGAAGTGTGGACTAGAAACCCACTCCTGACACAATGGGTCTTTTTAAGTGAGCAAGGCTTGAGGGGTTCGTGGCCGCGGAGTGGCACAGCCACAGAGCACCCATGCACATAAGTGGGGAGCGATTCTAATGGGCAACTCCCAGGGTGGCCACTGCACCCACTCAGGCAGCCTCCACACGCTCCCGCCACCATAGGTGGTCCTGCAAACAACCTATATGGGCAGCTGTTGCCCCGCCCCAAGCCCCACCCAACTGCCTACTCTCTGCCATGACACACAGCCCCAGACACCATGGAAACAGCTGCAGCAGGCAGTAACCTTCCAGGAGCCAGTGCAGTTGCTGGCAATCCTGGGCAACAATGGAGGCGCATATTGAGCAGGACACACAGGACACTTCTCTCTGAGCTGTTGTCCTCCATGGCTTTGGCTGTTCTCTCGTGCATCACGAGAGGAGTTTGTTGTGCTTTGAGCCAATAGGATGTATTCTGCGCACATGTCTTTTAAGAGCTCCCCAAAGAGCTCCAGGCAGGACTGGGAAGGCGGCCGGCCACGGACCTGTCTGCTGGCATGGGTGGGCGCCCTGGTTCATATGGGCAGGGGATGTGTGAGCACCTGTCCCCACGCACTTTGGCACTCTGGATTTTTCAGCAGTGCCCCATGTGACCATGAGTGGGTGTTGCGTGGGTCACGGGACCGCACATTCCCCCTGCACCAACTTCAAACAGGTGTTCGGATGAGTGGTTAATGGGTGGCCGTGTGTGGTAACATCTCGTTTAAAAACACTCCAAATCCTCTGGCTTGTTATGCAGAAAGTCACACTTGACTAGACCATCATTATGGTCTCTTTTGTCTTCATAATCTATGACTATGACAGCCAACGGTAAAAGCCTTGTTTAAATCTGTTTGCATCTCTACTGTTTAGTGAGAGGAGGTGTCAGTGTTTCAGCACAGCAGCCAGCACCTCCGTTCCCCCCACCCCGTTAAACCTCTGACTCTCACCTAATTCTCTGACTCAGCGCTTACCTGTCAGCTTATCATTTACACTTGTAAACCGGTTGTGAATGCTATTTGTTCCAGTTGTTTCATGCAAATATTTCTGTTCTTCCATAACTTGCATCTATTTTTTTTTTCTCTTGCATCCTCCTCCCCCCCCCTCCCCGTTTTTGTTTCCTTGTAGCTGTGGGTGTGCAAATTAAGCTGGAATTACTCCAACGCAAGGTCTGGACCGCGACATGGCAGGTAGGAATGGTGGCAGAAATTGTGCAGGGATAGAATGTAACAACGGAAGTAAGGGGGTGTGTGACTTTCTTTGGCCAGTCCAATGCTACATGTTGTGCTAATGGAAAGGCTGGGGCTACTGTTTTCCTCATAACATTCTGTGAAATCTGCATTAAACAGATTTATGTGATAGATTAGTTTTAACTTACACATTTCTCTAATCCTTTGTCTACTCTAAAGCTGCATCAACTGCAAGTCTGTTGTGGGAACGTTGCTTTCATAGCTACAGTCCCAGCCTGGCTTTAACTCTGCTGCATGCAGCTGACACATTTAATTGCAGAAATATGTTTGCACTCATTCAGCTATTCAAAATCCTCTGCAGTTTTGGGCACAAAATCTACCTGTTCCCTTCTGCCGTCCTGACAATGATGAAACCTTACTAGCATGTCAAAATAATATTTTTTTTAAAAAAAAATTAAAATGACTTGCTTCAGGCTAGTAGGCAAGGAGGAATTTGCAAGACTGCTAATTTCAGACACACTCACTGGATTGAATGAATTGGGATAACTAGAACAGTCCCCAGGTCTGAGGGAAAGGAGATTGGAAATGCCCTTCTGTCAACAGCAGAAGGCGCTCTCAACAGATTGTTATTTTGACAGCACAGTAAAGTATGAGGAGGAGTTCCATAGGAATGAAGAAGCATGGAATGGCATTGCCCTCCTGGTACCAGTAGAGAGAATGTTCACCAGGTTGGGATTGTTTTGGTGCAGTATCAGGACACTGGGTGTAACGTTGCCATAGCTGAGAGGGCAAAGAGAATGGAAATGTCCCTTTATTGCTTGTAATGGAAGAAAAAGGGTTCTAAGCAGACTGAAGACTGAGGTCACCTAGCAGAATGACTAGCAGTATGATACCTTGAGCTAAGAAGGCTCACTAAGAACTTCCTCATAGCCAAGTGTAAGGGGCCTCTATTCCATCCTCATTCTGCTTGAACCTTCTGCTGTCTTTGACTCTGTTGACCATCCTCTCCTCCCTAATTCTCTTCACTCCTTCAGCTTCCAGGACTCGGTTCTCAGCTGGTTCTCCAAACTCTAACCACTCTTTCAATATCTGTCTTGTTGGTACCTCCTCCATCTCCCTTCCCCTTTCAGCTGGAGTTCTGTATGGCTCTGTCCTTGGCCCTCGTCATCTCCTCTTGCTTTGCACTCTATCCCGACCCTAGGCAATCTTGTAGAATCTCATAGCTTCCACTATCACCTACATGCTGAGTACACTTAATTCCATCCCTCCAGTCTCGCATCACTGTCCCTCCTGAAGTACCTGCTTAAGTACCTCCCTGTCATCTCAAGCTTAACATGCCTAAGACTGAACTCCTTCCTTATCTTCCCCCTTACACGACCCTCTCCCCCCTTTATTCTCTATTGACAGTGTCACTATCCAGCCTGTCTCCAAGCATGAAACTTGGAATTCATCTTTGACTCCTCCTTACACCTGAGATTCAATATTCACTCTGTTGCTAAAGCCTGTCACTTCTCCCTGCATAACATCACTAAAATCCAGGCCTTCCTTACTGCTTCCAATGCCAAAACTCTGGTCCATGCTCTAGCTGTCTCTTGGCCACTGCAAGTTCCTCCTTTCTGTTGTTCCTCGCTCTCAACTTGATCCTCGCACTTCTGTTCAAAACTCTGCTGCCAAGTTCATCCACTTCACCCTCCTCTTCAGTCATGTTCAACCCCTCTTTTCCTCCCTCTATTGGTTTGCTCTCCCACTCTGTCCTCACATTCATGGTCTCCTGCTCCCTAAGAGTGTTTTTAAACGAGATGCTGCCACCCAGAAGCCATTTATCCAACCACCCGTCTGGTGGTGGAGCGGGGAATATGCGCCCCCGTGAGTTCATGGCCACTCACGGAGCACTGCCAAGAAATCCGGAGTGTGCCGTGTAGGGCAAGTCAAAAAAAGGTGTGTGGCAACTGGTGGCCATGCATCTCCTGCCTATATGAACTAGGGTGACCAGCCATGCCAGGAGACCAGTCTGCTGCTCATATGCACTGTGGGCGGCGCGGGGGGGTGGGGGGAAATGGCCTTTTCAAGTCACAAGAGCTGGCTGTGAGTGCTGGGGAGCCCAGGTTTCCCAGTGCTCACGCATGTCAGTTTCAAAGGCCAGCCCAACATACTTCTCCCTCCCCCATGGTCTGTGGCAGGGGGAGTGCAAGGTGGCTGCTGCGGTGGCCATGCTGGGAGCCGCCCATTTCAATCCCTCCCCACGCACTCCCCGAGTGGTTGCTCCTCAGCTTTGTCACTCAGCAGCCACAGACCCCTCCCCCAGCTTTGCTCATTTATAAACACCCACGTTCTTTTTAACAACTTTGCCCCTTCTCCTATTCTGCTCCCTTTGCCTGGAACTCCACCATACACATAGACTCTGCTCCCTTCCTCCCTCTCTCCTAAAAACCTACCTCTTCTGCCAAAATTTCCTTACCTCCTCACCCCCATAGATTGCTTACTGATGCTGCTCCTTATACTGTCTTACTCTTCAGGATCTGGCTCCTCTTCTCATAACTAAGCTAAGCACATGCACCTGCAACTTCTCAACTTCATGTATCCCTGTCTCTCCCTCTGTTTCCTTCTCCCTTATATTCCCCTCACTTGTCTATTCTAGATTGTAAGCTTGTTGGGGCAGAGGCCTGTCTCTAATCATGACTATTTAGCACCAGGCACATTGCTGGTGCTGTATAATTAACAATTCCTGTAGAGTAAGTAAAAGCTCAGCAGAATTCTGTCAATGAGGAGAGATGCTATTAAAAGAGGGTTGTACAGAAGTCATCTGGGGTTATAGTCAAGGAAGTAAACACTTTACACACACACACACACACCCTAAGATCAACTAATGTGTGAAAAGAGTCTGGAAAGGGAGATAAGGACACTGAAGAGAGACTTCTGATCAGAGTTGGGGCTCTGCTTCAAGCACTCATCCATGTGAAAGAAGCTTTTTCTAGCTCTGGTACTTGATAGTGGTTCAATAAGTAGTCACTAATGGATGTTTTCTCTCTTCTCTCCATTTCTCTCCTTCATGCTGCAACTGTTCTGCATGTCCATGCTCTCTCCCATATCCCAGCCCAATGACACTGATGTAAGTTGACAGGAGCTCAGAGGACAGAGAGATATCCCAGAGTTCCCTGGTGTGTCCCTGTCTGTGTTTTATCAAGCTTTGATTGTCATGTGTAGTTTATATGCCATTGCATGATGTAGCCATCCCTTCCCTATAATAGCTGGAGACAGTCCAAGTTCTGCTTACCCTTCATTTGCGTTCAGAGTAACTAAATAGCTTAGGCAACGTGAGTTGCAAAGGTTCGGACACCTGGCCAAAGATAGCAGGGGCAAATTGGACAATGGAGAGCTGACGGAGGATATCTTGAAGCAGTGGTACCTGAATTAGTGGTGGGCACAGGCTGAGTCCCCTGGAATCTTCTCTTAAGCTTTCATTGAATAAATTATGTAACGTAAGCAGAATAAGATCCTATTCTCGTTTACAACACTAGAATCCAGAGTGACTCCAAAGACTTCAGTGGCATTATCTCAGATTTGTATAGATGTAGCTGAGATAAAAATTTGTCCAAATGCTATTAGAAGTGCAAATAAATATAACGTATGTATGGTTAGAAGCTGGGAGAGAGTTTTGCAGAATTTCAGATTGGAACTAAGATTCCTGGTTTTGTTTGGTGGGAGGAATTGGGTCACCTCTTCTTCATCAGTGTCGTGGTCACCCAGCTGACCTTTAAATGGAATTATATGACCTCTATGGCCGCTTTTAGATGAGTGGCATGCGCCACCACGTGACTTTTCAAATTACCGCAGGCAGTTTTTAGATGAGACTTCTCGCGTGTTCTAGCCACTCGCACATTCTTTTAATATTGTGGATTAAATACCCAGGTATTTAAATACCCAGGTACAGAGGAGAAATTGAATTGGAATTTGCCAACCTGGGAGCTCATAAGGCCACTTTTAGACAAGCGGCGTGCGCCATCACGTGACTGCGGGTGGCTTTTAGATGAGACTTTTTGCTCGTTATCACCGCTTGTGCATTCTTTTAATACCACAGTATTAAAAGAATGCGTGGTATTAAAAGAATGCACAAGCAATGATAACGCACAAGAAGTCTCATCTAAAAACGGCACGCGGTAACTTGAAAAGTCATGTGATGGCGCGTGCCACTCATCTAAAAGCAGCCTATGAGCTCCCAGGTTGGCAAATTTCAACTCAATTTCTCCTCTGTACCACTTTGCCTGAAAGAGAATAGAAAAAGATACCTCCCTGACCTCTTTCACTAATAGGAACAATAACACTATACATATTTAAATTACAATTAGGCTTGAACCAAAACTTGTCACCTACACTTAGGGGAGGCTTGAAATTTGAATCCAGATCTGCACCTGAGTTTTGCAATTGACCTCTTAAAGGCTGAACTAAACTCTTGCATTTGATCATTATTAAACCTTGACACAGATAAAACCTGGTGCTGATGCTTATATTTTTGCACTCAGCTCTGTTCTACCCCAGCTACTGAAGACTTAAATTTTCATCACAAACTAATGAAATTCTATTGCTGGTCAATCCCTTCATATCTTGAGCCACAGTTGGATAAAAAGGCCCTGGTATAAGTAATTTGATTTTGTTTGGCGCAATGACTCTGCATCCCACTACCTGGTACCAGAGTTACCATTCATTGGGGTTTCATCTGAACACTACAAATTTTGACTGAGTCTCCAGACTCTGGGGAAAGCGCCGATTTCTCCAGTTCAACTGGGGTGCCCCAATAACCTGGAGAAATCAGGACTTCCAAGGTTGGCTGTGTCAGAAAGGAGGTGGGCTATGCGGGCTTTCCCACCCACTTTCCAACATGGCCTGCCCCTATGGAGCATCATGACATTGTGAAGCTTCAAAAGAAGAAAGGTTACATCAGAAAGGGGTGTGGAAAACCCATTACCCCTCCCCTGCCAATATGGCCCCGCTCCCTCCAGGTGAAAGCCAGGAGGGAGGTGGTATCCCTACCTAATACTATTATGCCTACTATAGAATCACGACTGCATTCCCCAGCCAAATACACCAGAGCACATTCAGAAACAAAGTGTAGGGTGCTGCTATTTTTGTGCTTGTCCTGTAGGATTATATAATCTCATCACAATGGGACAAGGTTTGTACTCATGACACTGGATAGGGTGCAGTGTTGCTACATACTTAACGTCATTGTCCATTGTCACAACCTGAAGAACTGACAGTTGTGGTGTGAAAATGTGATGTCATGAAACCAAGGAGCCTGAAATGAAATGAGGACTCCTCAGTCCTCCTTTGATGGATCTATGAAAACAGTGACCTTCCTGCAAATCTTGAGATGTAGGACAACATTGTGTCTCCACCCCTTCTCCCATGCTGCCCCTATGCCTGGAACTTCCTCTCCAAGTGCATATCCTCTGCTCCCTCTGTTCCTGCCTTCAAATCCCTTTTGAAAACCTATCTCTTCTGTCACGGTTCCCTAGACCTCATCCTCACAGACTTGTCATTGATGGTCAGTGACTGTCCTCTCACTTAGGATCTCCTTCTCCCTTGTGTGACT
Organism: Sphenodon punctatus; assembly: GCA_003113815.1. Classification (NCBI taxonomy): domain Eukaryota; kingdom Metazoa; phylum Chordata; class Lepidosauria; order Sphenodontia; family Sphenodontidae; genus Sphenodon; species Sphenodon punctatus. Next base: position 4,103,725 of record QEPC01008951.1, read on the forward strand.
AAGCCAAGCCTGTGTACCTATGATTCTCAGCTTCATAAATATTTCCCGGTCTTCCCTATGATCAGATTTGCAAATGAAACAAAGTTATTCAAGGTAGTTCAAACATGAGCAGACTGTGAAGAATTGCAGGAGGATCTTGCGAGATTGGGTATTTAAATAGCAGATGAAACAGCAGATGAAAACGTGGACAAATGCAAAGGGATGCACATAGAGAAAAGTAAATCTACAGTGCTGAGTTCTAAATTAGCACTCAGGAAAAGAACCTTGGAGTCATTGTGGGAAATACATTGAAATCCTCAACTCAGTGCGTGGCAGCAGTCAAAAAAGCAAACAGAATGTTAGGAATCATTCAGAAAGAGATAGAGAATAAAACTAAAAATATTGTAATGCCTCTATATAGATCTGTGGTACGACTACACCTGGAATAGTGTGTGCAGTTCTGGTCGCCCCATCTCAAAAAAGACCTAGTACAACTAGAAAAGGTCCATAGAAGGGCAGAGAAGAGACGACTAAGAGGGGATATGATAGAAGTTTATAAAATCATGAGTGGCGTGGAACACGTAAATAGGGAGTGGTTGTTTGCCCTCTGTCACAGTACTAGTGTTGGAAATGCAAGGACTGTGAGATCATTGCATCCATTTGCCCAATGCAGAGTTTACAGAGGAGTGTGAGTAGCTAATCATTAGAGGTGGGACCCCGGGCCCATTACCGGCTACCGGATTTACCGGTTACCGGTTCTCTAAAAACCGGATTCCCGGATTAAATCCGGTATACCGGTACCGGATTTATTTCATTGAGTTCAATGGGGCACTGTGTCCCCATTGAAATCAATGAA
>QEPC01008951.1:4106955-4118535 GCA_003113815.1 Sphenodon punctatus
TGGGTGCGGGGCAGGGGGGGGGGGAAAACAGCCTCGGGGTGGGTGCGGCGTGGGGAAGGATGCAGGGGGGCGGGGAACAGCCATGTGCGGGGTGGGGGGGAGAACAACCTAGGGGGAGGATGCAGGGGGGTAACAGCCTAGAGGGAGGATGCAGGGGGGGAGGGAAGGATCAGTCAGTCTTACCTGCTCTGCCTGCTCCTGGAGTTCCCATATAAGCAGCAAAGACATACAGTCTCGCATATTGTGCTTGCTTACACCTTGGGCTCCAAGCACCCCCACTTTGCCTTGGTCTTTCATCCCCAATCCTCTTCCTCTGCAGGTTGGGGGAAATACTGAAGCTGGGGGACAGTAGGCTTCTCCGTGCCCCAATACTATAGACTTAATCCCTGTCTCCACTGTAAGACTAAAGCAAATAACCCCTAATGTCCACATTCTTTCCATTCTCCCCAACCCAAATGAAAGCATATTGGGAACAACTGCTGTCCCCGGTAGGGATGGGAATTTCAGTTTCAGATAGAACCGAAATTGCCTGAAAATGGCTGTTTCGGATTAATCTGAAAATTTGGATTTATTTTTTTTTGTTTAGGCGTTTCTGTTCTTTTACATTGATTTTGGTTTGGTTTTTTGCATTGCACCAGTTTCAGGGTTTTTTCATAGTGTCTTGTTCCCATTGACTTCACTGGTAGAAAAAGATCTGAAAACTGAGAAATCCAAAATTCATAAAGAACCAAAACCAAAAAATACCAAACCCACCCCCCGAGGCCCATCCCTAGTCCCCAGCTTCAGTGCTGGCCCCTACCTGCAGAGGAAACCGTGATGAGCAGGGCTGAAACTTGATTTTGCATGTTTTCTCGTCAAAAAATCCCAGTTCTTGGTTAGGGTGAGACAAGAAACGAGAATTGCCCAAAATTCAGCAATGTCTCAACTGAGAATTTTTTCCCCCCTATTTGCTTACTGGATCTTGATGTAGCATGTGTCTTGCATATTGTCCCGCGTACTGCTCTGCCATAAATTTCAAATCCTGAGAGTGAGATGATGGTACCACCGTCATCCATTCTTTCATCACTTCGAGACTAGATTACTGCAATGCGATCTACATGGGGCTGCCCTTGATGACTGTTTAGAAGCTGCAGCTGGTCCAGAATGTGGTGGCTTGCCGGCGTGCAGAGACGAGGTGCCGGGAGCACGTTACACCGGTGCTCTGAAGTCTGCACTGGCTGCCTGTAGCTTTCTGGGCACAATTGCTGGAGGGCCACTATAGAGAAGGCATTCTCAGTGGCCACACCAACTCTGTGGAACTCCCTCCCGGCAGAGGCCTGGTTGACCCCGAACCGCCCCTCTTTTAGATGACTCTGTAAGACCTGGTTGTTCCGTCAGGCTTTTGGCAAGGGAGTCGAGTAGGGTGGGTGGTTTTGAGAGTTAGGGTGGGAAAGTTTTAAAATATATTTCTTATGACTTCCCCCTTTTTATGGGATTTAATATAATTTGTATTTTTTATTTATATTTGTATTTTTAATTGTTTTATATTTTGTTTAAAAATAGAAGCCACCCCGAGCTGCTTTGCACGAGGTGTGGGGTATGAATTTATTTATTTATTTAAATAATTGAAGGTGCTGGTTTTAACCTTTAAAGCCCTAAACGGTCTGGGCCCCGCATATCTGAATGACCGCCTGTCCTTCCATATTCCATTACGGCCTCTGCGATCAGCCGGGAGCGCCTCCCTGTGGGTACCATCTGTTAGCCTTGTTCATACAACAAGGACTCTCGGGGGCATTTTTGGTTGCTGCCCCGATGCTTTGGAACTTCCTTCCCCCGGAGGTTTGTTTGAGTCTGAGCATCTTCCAGAGGCAATGTAAGACTTTTTTTTTTTATTTGAGAAGGCATTTGGCAGGTGGGGATAGGGAATAGAATAGGGGTGGGAAATAAATAAAATAATGCTGACATAACTGCATTAAATTCCTTCTTTATCTGGTCAAGGGGACTTCTGCTTGGAGGAGCCACCAATCTGAGGGCACAGTTCTCATTGGAGAGTCGGACACCAATGGCAAAGCAATCTTGGGGGGACACTTCTGATTGGTTGCCAACTTGCCAGAGCAAATTTATTTATTTATTTATTTTATAGATTTCTACCCTGCCCCTCTTGTAAACAGCTCGGGGCGGCTTCCAACAGTAAAAAATACAATACAAAAACAATTTAAAACCAACAATAATAATAACGGTCATATATAAAATTATTAAAAACAGGGCCTGGGACCTCCATTTAGACACAAAATAAGGTAGGGGCGCTGAAAACCATTATCCCACCCTCCCCAAAGGCCTGGGCGAAGGTCTGGGCGAACAGCCAGGTTTTACAATTTCGCCGGAATATCAACAGGCTTGGGGCCAGGCGGGCTTCCTCCAGAAGGGAGTTCCAAAGGCGCGGCGCGGCCACCGAGAATGCCCTCTCCATTGTGGCCCCCTTTTTGACGCGGGGGACCAAGAAGGCACCCCCGGCAGACCGAAGGAGCCGCTCTGGGGCACGCAGGGCGAGGCGGTCCCTGAGGTATGAGGGGCCCAGACCGTGAAGGGCTTTATAGATCAACACCAAAACCTTGAACCTGGCTCGGCACGCTATTGGCAACCAGTGCAGAGCCCGGAGCACAGGTGTAATATGCTCCTGACGACCCGTCCCCGTAAGGAGACGAGTCGCTGCATTCTGCACTAGCTGCAGCCTCCAAACCAGGCATAAGGGAAGCCCCACGTAGAGCGCGCTGCAATAGTCCAGCCTCGAGGTGACGAAAGCATGGATGAGGGAGGCCAGGTCCGGGCCGGAGACGAATGGACGCAGCCTACGCACCAGACACAACTGGCGGAAGGCAGCCTTGGCGACTGCCTCCACCTGCCGCTCCAGGCAGAAGTCCGCGTCCAATATCACCCCCAGACTCCGAACCTGCTGAGCTATGGGAGGGCGAACCCCCCAACCATGGGGGCCACTACCTCCCTCGCTCTCCCCACCAACATCATCTCCGTCTTATCGGGGTTGAGCAAATAAAACTCCCTGAGGTGCCACTTTCCCCCCCCCCCCCTCTAACCTTCAGCCTCAGACCCCTCTATCCCAATCTGCCTGTTGTAGGGCCCAGGGGCATAGCTAGGCTACGAGGGGTCCAGGTGCAGAAGACCAAATAGGCCCCACACGCACGTTGGTGCCAGGGAAGGCTAGGTAGCTATGGTGTTGGAATTTGTGAGAAGGGCAGGGATGCAGGAAAGGGTGGTGGACGGGTTAGGGAGAGACAGGAATTGCTGGTACAGTGAGGAGGGAAAGATTGGTGGGGCAGTGGTGGATGCTGGGGAATTGGAGGGGAAGAGGGCCCCCCACCACCACCTTTAGGTTGCTGTCTCTCCAGTCCTCTTCTTCATTCAGTTGGGTGAGTCTGCACCACCTCAGGGTTCTCTCCCAATCTCTCTCTCTCATCCTCCAGCTGGCCAGGCTAGCCTGCTGCTCCGCTGCCTTCACCTCCGCTCCTCAAGTCTTACTGTACCAAATCCTGCTCAGGGACGTAGCAAGGTTGTGATGGGCCTAGGCACAGAAAATGGAATAGGGACACTCTTTCCCCCCCCACCCTGCCTCCAGCCCATTGGGCAGGGAGCAGCTGAGAGCACTAGGGTGGCTGGGGCAGAGAGGGGTTATTAAGGAATGCAGGGATTACTGGGGCGGAGGGGAGGCTGGGGGAAGGATTTCTGAGACAGGGTGCAGTGTGTGGCATGAGAAATCTGGGACAAGGTAGTGGTATGGGGGAGGGCAGGAGTTCCTAGTGGGGTGGAGTGCAGGGGCCAGTGCAGGATCACACTGTCATGCACCCCAGCACCATGCACACACAGATGCAGCACCACATGCCCCCACACCACACGCACACTATACTATACCACTGAGCACCATTCACACACACAAATACACCCCCACACCCTTCCCTGTACCGTGCGCGCACGCACACACGCGCACGCACACATAGGGTGGTCAGTATGCAAATTTTAGAGGACACATGGGAAAAACAGGTTGTAATGCAGCCCTGCAACCTGTATTTCTTATAAGTGACCTAAAATTTGCATATCTGGCCACCCTACACACACACCACACCCCTCCCAGCGCCATACGTGCACGCACACATGCATACCAGGCACCATGCGTGCACGCACACACACACCAGGCACCATGCATTCACGCGTGCACACATGCACTAGGCACTATGCACACACACCACACAACAGTGCCACACGTGCATACGTAGAAACCTGCGGAGGGTGGCGGCGGGATCCAGCATCTGTGCAAGGAAGGCGAGGGAGAAGTAGCCCAGCCTACTATGTGCCCGATGGACCAGGCCTTATGAGCACATGGGATTCTCCATCAGATAGTGACAGGCGGCGCAGCAGCATCAGGTACTCTTCCCCCCCCCGCCCCCCCAAGTTTGTGGACCTCGCTGCACTGCCTGTCCGTGTTATTGTTACGCCCCATATCCTCCTTCCCTCGTTGTGTGCACTGCTGCAGCCCTCCTCCCTCGCACCCCTCCTGTAGCTCCTCCTTTTCCTGGGACCAGGGGAGGGGAGGAGGGCTGGATTAAGCTGGACCATTGCGGAGGGCTGGATCACTAGGGAAAATATCAGGGGGGGCACATTCCCCCCATCCCCCTCCCCTACGTGTCACGCTTGCCTATATAGACCCTGTCAATGCTATAAATATACCTAGATAAATTGATGAGGCTGCAGCCTTTTCTTTCCAATTCTGATTTGGCCACTCTCATCCATACTTTCATCACCTCGAGGCTAGACTACTGCAATGCGCTCTACATGGGGCTGCCCTTGATGATGGTTCAGAAGCTGCAGCTGGTGCAGAACGTGGTGGCTCGCCTCCTTTCGGGGGTGAGGTGCTGGGAGCACATTACACCGGTGCGCCAAAGTCTGCCCTGGCTCCCTTTAGCTTTCCAGGCACAATTCAAGGTGCTAGTTTTGACCTTTGAAACCCTAAACGGTCTGGGCCCCACATATCTGAGACGCCTGTCCTTCCATGCCCCATTGCAGCCCCTGCGATAGGCCAGGAGCGCGGCCTCAGCTGTGGGTACCATCTATTAATCTTGTTCGTACGCTGAAGACTCGCAGGGGGACATTCTCAGTTACTGCCCCAGTGCTATGAAACTCCCTTCCCCCAAAGATTTGTTTGAACCCGAGCCTGGGCATCTTCTGGAGGCAGTGCAAGACCTTTCTTTTTGTTAAGGCATTTGGCGGGCAGGGATAAGGAATGGGGGGTTTGGTGGGTGTTTGGGGTAGGGGTGTGAGGGAGTGGTTGTGGAGGGTTTGGTGGGGTTTGTGGTGGGGTTGGGGAGGATGAGGGGAAAGGTTGGGGGTTGGTTTTTATGATGCTTTTATGTATATCTATCTGTTTTGTAAGCCACCCTGAGCCATCTGAGAAGGGCGGGGTATAAATTTAAATAAATAAATAAAATAAAATAATATATATCCTAAATGCTATATCCTATACCTAAATTCTATGTCCTAATAATAAATATAAATCCTATACCTATATAATATTTATTTATTTCCAACATTTATATCCTGTCTCTCCTGCCTAAGCAGCTCGAGGCGGCTTACAAAAATTAAAATATTTAAAAATATATATGAAATGTATAAAATACATAAAAGGGAGGCATAAAAAAATAAAAAACCCATTCTCCCCACCCACCCTCTCCCTCAACAAAGGCTTGGCGGAACAGCCAAGACTTGCACTGTTGCTGAAATGAGGCAAGGCCTGGGCCTCCACCGAAAGGCGGTTCCACAGCCTGGGTGTCGCCACCAAGAATGCCCTCTCCATTGTAGTCCCCCACGCCACCCGGGGGACACCAAGACGGGTGCCCCCAGCAGACTGCAGGGGTTGATTGAGGCACGGAGAGTGAAGTGGTTGCACAGATAGGAGGGGCCCAGACCATATAGGGCTTTATAGGTAAGCACCAACACTTTGAATCGGGCTCGGAAGACTATCGGCAGCCAGTGCAGAGCTCAGAGTACTGGTGTAATGTGCTCGCAGCGACCTCTCCCTGTAAGGAGATGGGCCGCCACGTTCTGCACTAGCTGCAGTCTCTGGACTGTCACCAAAGGTAGCCCCACATACAGCGCATTACAATAGTCTAATCTTGAGGTGATGAAGGCATGGATGACAGTGACCAGGTCGGAGTCGGAGACATACGGCTGAAGCCGTCACACCAGATGTAATTGGCGGAAAGCACGCCACAGCCTCAACCTGGAGATCCAGGCAAAGCTGCGGATCGATGAGTACCTCCAGACTCCAGACCTGAGAGACCAGTGGGGGATGAACCCCATCAATGATGGGGGACATCACACCCACCGCCTTCCCCACCAACATCACCTTCGTCTTGTCAGGACTTAGTTTCAGACGGCTTGCCCTTATCCAATCCCCCACAGCCACCAAACATCGGGTAAGCATCAAGACTGCCGGATCTGGGTCGGATGAAAAGGAGAGGTAGATCTGGGTGTAATCAGCGTACTGATGGCCCCACACCATCTCACGACCTCGCTAAGCAGCTGCATATACACATTGAACAAGAGAGGGAACAGAATAGAGCCTTGCGGAACTCCACGCATGAGCTCCCGGGGAGAAGATGAACTATCCCCGATCAACACCTGCTGGGTTCTCCCAGACAGGGAGGAGCAGAACCATTCAAGAACAGTTTCACCCACCCCAGCATAGTCCCGCAGGCGAGTCACCAACATCTCATGATTGATGGTCTCAAACGCAGCTGACAGACCTAATAGGATTAACAGGGTCGAACGACCCTGATCCAGTTGCTGGCGAAGGTCGTCGACCAAAGCTACTAATGCACTCTCAGTGCCATAGCCCGAATGAAAGCCCAACTACGAGGGATCAAGAAAACTGGTGCGGTCCAGATGCTCCTGCAACTGCTGAACCACCACCCGCTCAATAACTGAGACTGGCCGATAGCTAGCAGGGGAGTCAACGTCGAGATTAATGTGTCTGTCTGTCTGTCTCTCTTTTTATATATATATATATATATATATACACACTTTTTTAAAAAGAAATTTACTAAAAAATGAAACAATGATTTTATTTATTTACCTAATCTAACCTGTCTTAACCTATAACCTAATTAACATAAATAAGATTAAATTAAATAATAAAATATTTAATTAGTAATAATAATAATAATTATTATTATTATTATAAGCTTTTATATAGCGCCAGCGATGTACCTGGCGCTTTACAGAGAATAAGGTAGACACGGTCCCTGCCCAAGAGCTTACAATCATTAATAACCGTAATTATTTATTAATTAAATTAATAATTAAATACTTTAATATAACAAATATGGTGGGGGTTCAGTCAACTTCATCTGCACACTTGGTGGAGCTGGGTGAGGTGGTAGTGACGGAAGGTCAAATGGGGAGAAGGCAAGCCCTGCACTCCATAAGCTTCTATTGTGGTGCAGAGCAGCTGCCCATGCCCTGCTAGGGAAGTCCAGTAAGCCTTCCATGCCGTACAGGCGGTGTACTTTCTCTGACAGCTCTCGTCACTGTCTGTCGAAACTGTCATATTCCGCCTGCACCTCCTGTGCAACCAGAATTCCATCCTGGATCTGCATGAGGGCACGGGGCAGGTTTCAAGCCACTCCTGGATCAAGCTGTGGAGGAATGGGGTGGTGGCTTCTGGGGCTCAACAAGTGGAGGGGTTTTGTCCCTCTGCTAGTTCCAGCAGCACCCCATGCAGACGAGCGTTCCCGCCTCTGGTCCCAGCGGTGCCTTGCCAAAACCACTGCCTGGTCATGGGATGGCCTCCAAGCACCCTACCGTGTGCTGCCCAGCTCCACACCATGACCATGTGCTAGATAGGCAGGGCAGAAGTGCCATGATCAGCCCCCCCTGTGCACCACTGCAGAGCAGCAGGTGTATTGTCTCTCTTTAGCGGGCTGAGTGATGTAATCGGAGACTTGGGATGAGCTCACCCTTTCCACTCCTGCCCACCAACGCCACAGTCACGAACCTGTTTCCGTCCCACCCCAAAGTATGTCATCCCCCCCATTCCACACACTTCAGTTCCTGAACACCCCACTAAATCTAAGCAATCTATCACTGTCTTAACACAAAATGATTGGAGTTACGGAACTACTAACACTATGGTTTTAGGTTTATAATATAAACTAGCTAACTGGTGTAAAATTGATGGAAAGTGCTGGAAATGGGGGGGGGGGGCAGAAAGTGCCAGAAAATTATGAAAATAATGCAAATTGATGGGAAACGATGGAAAGTGATAAAAAGTGAAGAATGACAAATGACTGAAAATAACTTTTACAGCTCTTCCCACATACAGCTATTGTCTTCTCTCTGAGAGTACAGGAACATCTACATATAATAACCTCTCCATGTACATCCTACACACTGATATCCATTCTCTATGAGAGGGTAGAGGGACAGGGACATGCTTGTTATATGTATAATCCACCTCCATGCTGACAACTTCAAAATCTCATATCTTGTCTTCTGTATGAGGATACAGAAGCATCTACAGTTGATTGGAAAATGTACACTTTGGGATAAACCCACTGCCTACCCACAGCACTCCAGTGCTGGGCTACTCTGGTTAACCCCACTTGGAGCTGCAAATGATCCCTGTACTCGGCTTCCTCGCAGAACCAGCATGTCAGAGTGCACTGGAGGTGTATCTGTCTCCCCCAGCTTGGCAGCACCAGTGTGAAGAAGCAGGGGTGGAGGGTGGTGGAGCTTCCCAGCTCAGGAGCAGGCTTACCGGAAGCAGTGGGCTGAGAGGGTTGCTCTAGCTTGGCAGTTGTAACAGAGCAAAGGAACAAAGGTGGAGGACTCCCTGACTTGGCAACAGGGTGACAAGCAGTAGGGGGGAGTCCCTGAATGGTTTGATGATGAAAAGAGCAGAACAGCAACCCGGGAGAACCCTCTCTGCCTGAGCTGCACTGCCCTGGGAGCTCAGCAAAACCTGTAGAGCTCTGGCCAGCTGGAGAAGGGTTTGTCATGGCTCCTTTCAGGCATCTGTGACAGACAGCTTCAGCAATTCATGGGCAGGCCGAGGCCAGAGTTGCGAAATTCTGCTCCATCCCCCTCTCCTTGCAGTTTGCAGAAGAGGCTGCCACAGCTCTCTTCAGCCTGCCCATGATTGGCAGCCTTTGAAGATCACTGACGGGCTGAAGGGAGCTGGGGTAGATCCTTCTCCAGCCCATCAGAACCTGTGAAGCTCTTGGCGGTCTGCAGAGGGGTCTACCGCAACTCTCAGAGAGACTACCTGTCTTGGGCAGGCTGGAATACTTTCCCATCCTGGGTTCTGCAAAATGCCCCCTCCCTTTCCCTGAGCCTTATGAGGGTATAGGAGCATCCAGATATAATAACCTCTCCATGCATATCCTATGCATTATAATATCCTATGCATGGATACCCATTCTGTTCTCTTCTACATGACAACGTAGAGGGAGACGTTCATAAAACTTACATATGTTTGTTGTATGTATAATTCACGTCTCTGACAACTTAAAAATCTCACTCCATTGGATAATACCCCTACTTTCATCCTCGGTGACTTCAACGTTCACGTTGATGTCCCTTCACAGCCCTCCATCTCTCGCTTCCTCTCACTAGCCTCCTTCAACCTCCACCTCTGGACCAACTCCCCCACCCATGCTAACGGCCACAGCCATTCTCTTGACCTCGTCTTCTCTAGGAACTGCTCTGTCTCTGATCTCTCCTTCGATCCTCGTCCCATCTCTGACTACTTCCTTGCCTCTTTCAATGTCTCTCACTGTCCCCCCTCCTCTTCCCCATCTCCACGCCCCTTCTGTGATCTGCAGGCCATTAACCCCCTGGACTTTGCCACCTCTCTCTCCCCCCTTCTCCCCGCAGTCTTCTCCCCCTCCTCACCTGACTCTGCCATCTCTGCTTTCAATGCCTCTCTCTCCTTCACCCGTGACTTCCTTGCCCCCCTCTCCTCCCGCCCTGCCCGCTCCCACAACCTCCGCTCCTGCACCCGTGCTGCTGAACGCCTCTGGCACAAATCCCACTCTCATGCTGACTTCCTTCACCTCAAATTCTGTCTCTCCTCCTTTACTTCTGCTATCTCCCTCATTAGACAGCATTACTATGCCTCCCGCATTGAGTCCTGGGCTGCTTTTAGACGAGCGGGTTGCCCTCGTGTGACCCACTCGCGCAATATTTCAAAATCCCGCGACATGGGATTACACAAGACAGAAGTAGGGGATCACGCGCATGAAAGGCGGTCGTGCATTATTTGCCGACCGCAAATTAAATACCTCGATGTGTTAGGTATTTAATTCGTGATCGACAAATAATGCACAACCACCTTTCATGCGTGTGATCCCCTACTTCCGTCTCGTGTAATTCCGTGTCGCGGGATTTTGAAATATCACGCAAGTGGGTCACGTGACAGTGACCCACTCGTCTAAAAGAGCCCCTGTTTTCAGGACCCTCGTTGCCTGTTCTCTACCTTTGACTCCCTTCTCAAGCCCCCCTGTCCTCTTCCCTTTTCTGCTCAGGATCTTTCTTCCTTCTTCACCTCCAAGATAGACAAGATCCGCCTGGACATGGCTTCCCACTCCTCTCCTCTTCCTACTCCCTTCCCTCTCCTTCCTCCCCCTCCTTCTCTCCTGTCCTTCCCTCCCACCTCCCTTGAGAAAATCTCCTCCCTGCTGTCCTCCTCCAACCCTTCCACTTGCCCCTTTGACCCCATCCCCTCCCGCCTCTTGACCTCCATTGTTTCCACTGTCGCCCCTTCCCTCCTGCATATCATCAACCTCTCCCTCTCTACTGGTTCCTTCCCCTCCGCCTTCAGCACACCACTGTCTCTCCTATCCTCAAAAAGTCCATTCTAGACCCCTCTGACCCTTCTAGCTACGGTCCTGTCTCACTCCTTCCTTTTGCTTCCAAGCTTCTTGAACGTGTTGTCTACTCCCGCTGCCTCGACTTCCTCTCCGCTAACTCCTCCGTTGACCCCCTCCAATCTGGCTTTCACCCCCTTCACTCTACTGAAACTGCTCTCGCTAAGATCACCAACGATCTACGCTAAGATCACCAACGCCTCTACTTCATTCTTGTACTCCTTGACCTCTCTGCTGCCTTCGATACTGTTGACCACTCACTCTTGCTGGACTCACTTAACTCCCTTGCCTTCCATGGCTCCATCCTCGACTGGTTCCCCTCCTACCTCTCTGATCGCTTCTTCAATGTGTCTCTTGCCGACTCCACCTCCTCTTCCCTTCCCTTCTCAGCTGGTGTTCCCCAAGGCTCTGTCCTTGGCCCTCTCCTCTTCTCTATCTACACTCTGTCCCTAGGCAAACTCATTGCCTCCCATGGCTTCCAATATCACTTCCAAGCTGATGACACTCAACTCTCTCTCTCTCTCTCTCTCTCTACTCCCTCTCTCTCTCCCCATCTATCCAAGCTCGCCTCACCAGCTGTCTCTCTGACATCTGTACCTGAATGTCTCAATGTCAGCTCAAACTCAACATGGCTAAAACTGAACTCCTTATCCTCCCCCCCCCCCCC
>QEPC01008951.1:4118635-4175658 GCA_003113815.1 Sphenodon punctatus
CTCTCCTCTCTCCACTGACTCCCCCTTCCTGAGCGAATTCTGCACAAGCTCCTTGTCTTCACCTACAAAGCCCTTCACAACCTCGCTCCTCCTACCTCTCTGCCCTGATCTCCCTCCGACCCCCTGTTCGAGCACTCAACTCCTCTTCCATCCCCTCCCTCACCCTCCCACACCTCCCCTGCTCCCCCAACCGCCTTCGTCCCTTCTCCCTCGCTGCCCCGCATGCCTGGAACTCTGTCTGTGCCCTCGTCCGCCTGGCCCCCACCCTCCACTCCTTCAAGTCCCTCCTCAAAACCCACCTCTTCCGCTCTGCCCTTCCTAACTCCTGCTAATCATCCTCACCAAAGAGTTTCCTCCACCTGTTATCTGCAAACTCCCAATTTACTGTAACCAAGCCAAGAACATGTTCCTGAGTTCTCGCATCCTCATGAATGTTGCATTCCTTGTCTCTCCCTCCATTCCCCCTTCCCTGTCTCCCCTGCCCCTGTCTTTAGATTGTAAGCTCTCGGGCAGGGACCATGTCTATCTTATTCTCTGTAAAGCCAGGTACATCACTTGTGCTATATAAAAGCTTATTATAATAATGAATAATGAATAATAACCTTGCTCCCCCCTACCTCTCTGTGCTAATTTCCCTCTGTACTCCAGTCCGTGAACTCTGCTCCTCCTCTGTCCCCTCCCTCGCCTCCCCTGCTCCGCAACTGCCTTCGTCCCTTCTCCCTAGCTGCCCCCCACGCCTGGAACTCCCTCCCTGCCCACATCCTCCTCGCCTCCTCCCTTCGTACCTTCAAATCCCTCCTCAAGACCCACCTCTTCCGCTCTGCCCTCTCCAACTCCTCGCTCCCCTCACCTAACTCCTGCTGATACCTTCCATCCAGTACAATCTGTTACCTGAGGTTTGTGTACTCATATCCTCACCACATGGACCAACCAGCCATCATTCTTGATGTAACCAAGCCAAGCGCGTGCACCTGGGACCTCACATCTTCGTGAATGTTACTCTCCTTGTCTCTCCCTCTCTTCCCCTTCCTTCGTCTCCCCCCCCCGCCCTCCCCCCCGGTCTCTCTCAATGTAAGCCCTAGGGCAGGGACCATGTCTATCCAATCAATTTGTAAAGTGCCAGGTACATTTCTGGCGCTATATAAATGCTTCATAATAATAATAACATGGGAAGTTCAAAACAACATATGAATTACATGATGGATGTAGGTATCTAAACTCAAAACTCAGGAATGTACTACGATGTATCTAAACTCTGGAATGTACTAAAATGCACACTGTAATCTAAACTCAGGAATGTACTCCAATGCACACTTTAATTTTCTGACATCTCTACACATTGACATGGATAAAACAAACTTTTATACGTTAACAGAAAAGGTTGCAAAAGATAGAAAAAACAGTTCTGCCTCCAAAATTCAAAGTCCTGTAACTTATCCATTTCTCAACTGATCCATCTGAAAGTTGGAGAGCTTCTACCGTTCACCCAAGTGATTCTCCCTACAAAATTTCACCTTATGACAAATCATCTAAATTTTAAAACGAGTAGAATGTTCATTATTTTAATGGAGAGCGCAAGCTGCCTTAACTGTTGAGTCATTCCTGTTGCTCTATAATTAATAATTGTTTAGGCGTTCTTTTGTTGACAGTTTTCCCCTCCTCCATACCTCAACCCCTCAGTTGTAAGGTCAGTACGGAAGAAGGTGGTTTTTTAAAAAATGTGTATTATTTGTTGCACTTTTTAAAATAACAAGAGGGGCTGATTCAGAGTAGACAGGGATTGCTCTCTCTTCTGTTGTCCTTTCCCAACCTCAGGAAAGTCACAAAAAGAAGAGGGCCCCAATGTGGAGGAAATAGCAGCACTGCGCTGGCTTCGCCTGCCTACTGAAGATGTCAACAGCCCTCTGGTGAAAATAACCTAACAAAATAACCTGAAGAGACATCCCTCCACAGAAACCATAAAAACAGAATAATTAAGAAACCCTTAAGGACTTGGGGGGGGGGGGGAGTGTCTTACTCACCAATTAACCCTTCCTGTCCCTATCTCTTCAGTGGGATGACACATCTGTCAACTCCGGTACAAGTAAATCCTTGAATTAAACAAATGGATGGAGCCTGAGGCCACTGTATAACATTCACATCCTATTTGTTTGAAGAAATAACTGCCTGGAAAAAATCCAGCACTAAAATGGAATAATCATATGTGGTCAAAATGATATCAGAGAATAAAAGGCAGCCTGTATTTTCTCCCTGGTCCCAATGGCTTAATAATCTTAGGCCCTTTTTACACGGGCAGCACCCACACGTGAACATCCAGAAATCTAAGTGTTCATGCGTGGGTGAGTCTTCAAAGCAAGTAATGGTGGCAGACGCCCCAGTTAAATATTCAGGCAAAAAGAACACGTTAGGGTAAGGATTCAGAATATGGCTGGAGAGTAGAACCAATAATTGTCCTTCTTGGCATTCATTAGGTAGGTATGTGCCAAAGAAAGAATCAGTTTCCAGATGGTAACATGCTTGTTGATGTTTACTCAGCAGTAAGATGTAGACCTTTTGTGTCTTCTTGTATTGTGCACTGATCCTCAGGGGAGTACAATGGGATGAGACACTGTCACCATTTAACTTTTCCTCTTCCTTTCCAGTGCAGTGGCGTGGATGGCATGTGTCCCCTGAGCTGTCAGGATGATGTAAGTTCCCTGGATTTTTGTATTAGTGTCTACTCAGGCACGGAGGTAATTAGAAGTGGCAGAAAGCATGATCCTGCAAGGTACTGATTTCCTCTTGTGAGGATCAGGGATGGTCTTTGACTCTCATTGGGTGTTTTCAGGGGTGCACCCCCACATCTGCCTGCTTGCAGCCCTGCCCCCTGGTGGTGGAGGCAGCCCATGGGCAGCTGATGTGACGCCTCCCCACACACCATAGAGTTGCAGGCGGATTGCCCGAGGGTCAGAGCTGCAGCAGCCGTCCACTGAGCAAAGGAACCACAGCTCTGCCTAGGGTCAGTGCCCTGGGTTTGGCCGGTCCGCTCTGCTGACGGCACGCTGGGATGTTCCACAACGCCGTCAATGGGGCTACCTACTCTGCCTCTGCTCTGCCTGCACTTCTAGCGGTCTTTAGACAAATGGGCCACCCAAGAGTGTGGCAGAGCAGAGGCAGGGCTGCTGTCCATCTCAAAAACACCCATTGAAGTCAGTGGGAGTTGGGGGTGCTCAGCAAGAGGAACTCAGCAGCTCAGTCTCAGTCTCTCTGAAATAACTTAATGCATCTGACCCAATTCTCATACAGGGTACGGTACCTCAACACCAAGGCCATGCCTATCACTGCTGAGTCATCTGTCTGGGGGCAGGTGGCGAGGGAGAGTACCCAGTATATTGGGCAAGGAATCCATTTCCTCTCTGTCTGTCCCCCCACCTGCTGTGTTAGGGGAATGGCTGTGAGAACAGAATAGAGGATGGGCTTCTGTCTCTAAATCCATTCTGTCCTTGGTTTTGTATGTTGCTCAGTCTATGGACCACAGCTGCGTTTTGTAGAGACCATCTTCTCCGGGGGGGGGGGGGCATAGAGAATCTTCTTCCCATGTTCTTTGTGGAATTTTGCAGCATTGTGACCTCTCCTCCAGGCTGAGAGAAATGTGTTGCCTCACCCTTCCTGCAAATAAAGGATGCGGTCTGTTCAGGCACACCAGTAACACTCCAGAGCTTGGCCTGGTGCTTTCTGCCCCCTGTAGAATCTGGAATCTCATTATATTATCTAGTGCCTAGAGCAAAAGGATAGTTGCAAGGAGTTCCAGATTCTGAGATTCTGCCGACTGTGAATTTAGGAGAATCATCTGACTTCTTGTGACAGGGTCACTATGCACAAATCCTTGCAGGGCTAGGACCAGGGTGTGGTCAGGGAGATAAATACCTGCAAAGGGGCAAGCCCCCCCAAGGTCAGGGGGTGCAGGGGCAGGCCTGTACTCCTTAAAGGGAATTTACTCCCTTCATTGGCCACACACCTTCTGGGGCTATAACAGCAGCAAGCTGTGACATCAAGTCTGTCTGTAACGAGCCAGAGACAGAACTCTGCTGTAGAACCTGGGGAGCTGGCCAGGGTGCTTATCCCAGGGGGATAGTGAGACATGCAACCTGTGGACCAAGGAATGTGGACTGAGTGACTCTTGTGTGACATGAGTGATTTTGAACCAGTCCAGATCTGACAAAGACAGGGAACATCTGGGTCCACTTCTATGCCTCAGTTTCCTGGTGTGTAGAATGGAGATAAGAGCAACTTGTCTCAACACAGTGCTGTGAAATTTAATATGTTAATGTCTGAAAGGCATTTTGAGATTCACAGGTCTACAGGTGGGGCTTAAATCCCCGGCTACCAGTAACTGGGAGTGGTTAGCAGGAGAGGGGTCACATCTCCAGGACCTGTACTTCTCTCGAGCTACTGTAGCAGGCTACAGTTGGGAAACAGGATGCTGGACTCGATGGACCATGAGTCTGACCCAGCATGGCACTTTATACGTGCTTCCGTTCTTAAGGGTAAATGTCTCAGTAGTAGTAGTATTACAGTGCAACCTCATTTTAATGCAGCATTTGGGAGCCATATCTCAAACCATGTTACAACTGAATCTGCATTATAGTGAGGATGCTTAAATCTTGAGCTTTTGTTTGCACTGAACAATCAGTGTGATTTTAATTGAAAAATAAAGTGTACTGTATTTTTGATGAGACACGTAGGAAGCCGTGCCTCACACTGCATTCTAACCGAATTTGTGCTATAAGAATGCACGTTATAACAAGGTTGCACTGTAGTATTATTTTTGAAGGGTGCAGCCTGAATACATTGGGTAAAAACAAATGAGACACTGTCCTGCGTTGGTCCGTTGTGGCCTGGGACTCGCCCGAATATGTGGTCCTGTGCTGCCAGATGTGGGCCTGCTACTACACCAGGGCAGGTAGGTGGCTGGCCTGGACTGTGTCCTTGGGAAAAACTCCAAGGCGTAGCCCAGGCTCAGGGCTGTCCATGTGGGCCAACCAGGCCAGCACATTTGTTTGGCTCCCTGCCATGGCTGGTTGCCATGACTATGCATCATGGTGGGGGATGGGGCACTGGGGCGGGGGGGGAACCTGCTGCCCACACAATTGTTGTGATTCTCCCACCCCCGCCAGGTCAGATCATGCAGGTTGTGGGATGGCTCTCCCGGCAGTAGGCATGTTTGTTTCCTGCTACTCACCAACCCAGAGAGTGGCCGCTGCATTTTTCCGACCCAGGCCAAGGAGCTGTCCCACCACCTGCACGTTTGTTTTTACCTGTTGTCTATGATTGAAATGAAAATTCAGGTCAGACTCTGTCTTTGATGGAACCGCTCATTCCAATCCAGTCCGGCAATGTGGATCAGACTGTTATCAGGTTCGCATGGAGATCTGGATCGGCTGCCCCCTGTACTGTGCATTCACAAAATGGCAGCATCTCGTACTGTGTATGCACAAAATGGTAGTGCAGAACAGGGTGTCACCATTTCACCTGAGTGAGCAGTACAGGGCACCACCATTTTGTGCACACACAAGATGGTGGCACCCTTCTTTCAGAACTTCACTCGGACTTCAGTTGCAATTTAGATCCTGCAACAGAATTCTGTGTGATGTTCTGAAATTGTTGGAAATCTCCATGAAGAGGAAAGGGCTGATTCAGTGCAGCTCTAATGCTGTCCCTGCAGCATGCAATGTCATTTTAAATACATCTGGCTGCAGCACATCATTGTGCTAGGCACAGGACATACTAAGAGACAAGTCTCTGACCTGAAGAGTTAATAATCTCAGTACCAGAGACAAAACAGACAAAGGGTGTGGGAGAAAGAGCGGCAAGAAGAAGTGAAGAGAGTCTTGCCCAAGAACACATAGTAGGTCAGCAGAAGACCTAGGAACAGAATCAAGGTTTCCTGATTCCCAATCCAGTACTTTATCCACTAGGCCAAGTCATCTTCCTCTGTTACAAAGCTAACCGTATAAAACCAACCACAGCTGTAATGCCACCTTTCATTTTACTTCCCTTTTCCTTTCATCTCTCCAGAATCTGAACTGCTACCTCATCGACAATAATGGATTTATCCTTGTTTCCAAAACCTCCAAAGAGGTAAGAAGGGAATGAGTGAGCTCAAAACTGCCTGTTTAGCAGATAGAGAGTTGTGTTTTACTTACACACACACACACACACACACACACAAAACACAATTTCAAGAACAGGCCACTTTGCAGGGCTGGGGATTCAACACCAGCTCCTTGCTGCCACCATGAACAGAATCCATCAGGTCTCTCCTCCTCCTTCCAAGCAGCAGATTAAACACCCACAGAGGCAAGTCACTCAAGACCCACTACTCTGTGGGAAGAGATGAAGATACTAAAACTCAGCAGCAGGCTTCACACCATGCCAGCCAACCAGGCCAGTCCCTAACAGCCACTTCCCTGAATCGCTTTTTCCAGCAATAACCTGTGTGTGAGAACTGGGTTAGAGTGCAGGACTGGGGAAAGAAAAAAATAATAAGAAAAGACTTCTTACAGGTATGCAGAGTGATGCATAGCACCGCAGCACTGGGTAACCCGGTGCTTCTGTTTAACATTTCTCCTAATAATAAAGGCAGACTCATCCAGTGAAACTGGACAGCAGTTCATCTAAAACGGATAAAAGAAAATACATTTTTACACAATGGGCACCTGCCCTGCCTCTGCCCCGCCTCACCCCTTGGCCGGCCATCGATTTAAAGGTTGCCCGCCAGATGTGCAGGCGGCGCAGAGTCCGGGCAGACTGTCCCTGCTCGAGGCTGCCCCATCAGCGGTGCTCCGGAACATCCCAGAGTGCTGCCAGCAGAGCAGGCAGCTTAACCTGGGGTCAGCGGCCAGAGGCGGGGCTGCCATCAGACGGCCGCTGCAGCCCCGTTCTCAGCTGGTGGTTGCCCCAGCAATGTGCCTGCAACACTATGGTACAGGAGAAGGGCGCCACGCAGGCAGACTGAGTCCTGGCAGAGGCACAGCTGCAAGCAGGCAGACATGGGGGTGCCTCCCGGGCTTGCTTAGGTGCCCCCTGGGCTTGCTTAGGCCCCACAAGATATTGGTGGGGCCGATAGTTCAGAAGACACACAATCAGACAATTATATGAAAAATAAGGAACTCAGTTAAATTCAGTCTAATAACACAAGCTGTTTAGAAAGAATACACACCTTTATGTTTTCAGGGCATGAATCAACCATTGCTTTATGTCAGGAAGGAAATTTCTCTCTAGGCAAAATATTCCACAACTTCTCATCTCGGGGCTTCTTGAATCTCCCTTTTGAGACATTTAGTGCTCTGCTCTGTTACAGACAGGATACAGAAATAGATGGACCACTGGTGTAATCCTTCAGGGGGATTTTTTCCACCACTTTCATTTAACACCAAGATTGACCATTCCCTCACCCTGATCCTCATCACTTCCAAAAAAAATATCACTGAAGGCAACTGCCCATTTACAAAAGCAAAGACGAGACCATTTGATGCCGCATGCACGCACGCATGCTCTTGGCTGTGAGCATCTCCGTGTGTTGCAGTTGCTCTGTTTATGATTTCCCTTGGGCTTTATGGAATGTGGGTTTTATGAAAAGCTGGTCTCTGGAAGATCCGACTAGCGGAAACCTGTCATTAGTGGATTTGGATAAATTATAAATATTATCCCTATGTCTCTGAGATCAGTCATCCTGGCAGGCTCTAGTGCAGTCAGCTTCTTTAGCTGCTAACTCCCCAGAGCTGGGTAAATTCTACATCGCTTCTCTTCTCAATCCCCAGCTCCCTGCTGACTTTCTTTTCTTCCTATTTTAGTTGTTCCCTTTGTGTTTAGGCTGTGCCTTTTAAAATCTAATATTCTGGGTCTCCACACTTTTTGGGTCCTAGGTGGGACATAGGCATAGGTAGGTTGGAATGGGCCTGGGTGCAGAAGATGGAATGCTCCCCACCCCTAAATTCCATCCCCAGGTTGGTTCATTATTGGAGAACACATTTCATATACATGTGAGACCCACAGGCTCATAGATCCTAGCGTAGCAGCATTACCTGCACCTAGGATAGCTACGCCATTGGAGTCTTTCTTGCTACAGCCATTACAGGCACTTTTCTCCTGAACATTTGGAGCAAGGAACTTTACCTCCTCTGAACAAAGTGCCCCAGTGCTGGATCCCCAGTGCGGATCCCCTGTTGCTACAGAGAAATTGTTTGTACGTACACCATTGCTGCAGAGCAATCTGGTAGTTGCTTTATTGATCATACCTTTGTGGATCATAATGGCAACTTTCCATCCAGTAAAATGCACATTGAGGAGCTTCACTAAATTAGGAACCTGAGTTCTTACTCGGGCAGACTTTCCATCCTAATCTGCATTTCTAAATGGGGCATCTCTCCATACTGCAGCCTTTTCACACCTGAATCTCAACAGGAGACACAGACACTGCAGTCTTTCTAGATTTCCACACAGAGGGCATCTTAGCGCACAGTGGCATTCCTAGATTGGGATTTCCTTATGGGCCATCCCAGCCAGCTCACCACACTGCCTTGTTGTCAGACCTGGCTGTTTAGTGTCTGTGCCCTCAGCCCTGCATCTTATGCTGTTACAGATGTTTTGTAAGTGACTGGTTGAGTTCATATGAGTTTGTTTCTGCATAAACAAGAAATCCTGCCTCCAGTGTCTGGCCTGCAAAATAAACCAGAATAAGTGGAAGTATGTCAGAGCCTGAATGAGTCTGCGTGGCCATCCCCAGTGAATCACACATCTCTCAGGAGGAAGCTCTGACCTCACCCCAGATGCACCTCAAGGCAGCACAAACTAGTCCAACTCCAACATGAATAGTGGGGTCTTAATTCCTGTAATCCTTTGCCTTTGGCCAAATGAAGGATATCCAGGTTCATGTTTAAAAAGACAGAACCTACCAAGAGTGCAACGTTCCCAGATTATAGTTCCAGATAAAAATAGAGGAAAAGTACCCAAGTGCGTGTTTTCTTGCAGCAATGACATGAGCAGCTGGGACCGAATTGCCATGACTACTCCACAAGCTGTGAATTTTTATTCCCAATGTCTGCTCTTAATCTACTCTGCTGGTTTCCTGTACCTTGATCTGAGAGGGCACTCTGCCCAAGGCCATATCTTGCCCTTAACCCATGCTAGGAATAAGCTGCACTGATAATAACAGGAACTCAACAAGTGGCTCCCAGGTTGGAGATGGCTTTAAATGACAGCGTTTGGATTCAAGCTTTGCCTCCCAGTGCCTTGAAATCTGGAGGTATTCTGTTTCTCTTTTTCTAAAGGAAGTGCTCAGCTGAACATTACAAAAAGTTAGGGCTTTAGGATGAGATGAGCAGGGAATGGAATTCTTTGTTTTTGCCAGAAAGAAAAAATGAGAAATAACTGATAATCTCTGAATTCAGACTAATCCCTTATCTAGACCCATTGCAGAGGAAGGGAAGGGTTAACAGACAGGCAATCATATACAAAAGGAGAGGAATTGAAGGCTGAATTAAATGCTGTAGCATCTCAGAGAGGGAGGGAAGAAGAAACAACCACAGCCTAAAACAGCAGCTGTATCAGGGGAGCTGATTACGGTGCAGTTTGTTTCTGGTACTGTTAAAACAAGAAGCAAAGTCAGCCACAGTGGACTGGCTGAGTGATTTGTCCCCGTGGAGCTCGACTACCATCATCACTGCACATGCAGAAAGAGTCCTCCTTGTCTGCTTTTGCCACAACAGTTGTGAGAGTTACTCTGCATTCTATTTCATTTAAAAATATTTCCTGTTGTAATTTGACTTTTGCTCCTCTTATATTATATAGGTGGGTTTTAACACCCTCCTCTCCTCACCCCAGATCATCATGCAGCTGGGTGCCTTAGGGAAAGCTAAGGAACTGAAGTTCTTTGATATACCTCACACTTTGCCTCCCCTGATTCGTCCAATTCTTCTCTTGTCTTCTGGCATTGTTTTCCTAATGCGGTCTTCTGCATCATTTCCCACAAAGTGTTGATTTTGCTACTGGGTCTGGATGTGTGGGAGTTTTGTAGTTCTAGAACTAGACCTAGGGATACTGGCCTACCCCAGCAATGTTGGGGTTCAGGAAACCATGTGCCAATCAAAGAGACAGACATGATTCACTCTTGGGACCAGCTCATTAAAGACCAGAACTGAGATGGTGGATCTGGGATGTCTCAGTCTGAGGGAATCACAGACACTTCAACTCACAAGGTGATTCTAACGTTACAGAGAATTTTGGAGGGTTTTTATCCTTTCTACAATCTATATAGATACATTGAGATTACTTAGTATGGTGGGCACTCAATTGAATGAGTGGCTACAACTTATTCTTAGGACCTGAGGTAACCTTTGAGGTTCCACTTTGATTGGAGTTGAATTTCAGTACAGGAGGATGAAAGCAGGGGATTTATCATAAGCCGTGATTTATATCACAGTGTCATTTGTTAGACTTTCACAGCTTCCTAGATTTAGGCCTGTCCCTCCTCGGGACCAGTGGTGTGTTCTTGCTACACCCAGGCATTAAGCCCCAGGCAGGAGACAGAAGGATCCCATCACAGCTGAAGCTATCTGTCAAGCACCAGTTAACTTCTTCCTTAGCCTAGAAAAGTGAAACTCGTATGACTGATCCTAGGTTTTGGGATGCAGCAAGTGCTGCCCCTTAGCACACACCAATAAGGTTCACCAGGTCACAGATTCTTTCTACAACCCTCAATTGGTACCCCACCCTCCTGCCATAGGCAGTTCGGGACGGCTTACAAGACTAAAAACATATAAAATTTGCATAGATACTCCCCCTTGAGTATCACTTCCCCCATAATTAAAATCTTACATATAAATAAACAACACCCCACCCCATCCCCCCTAAACAACCCACCCTCCACCCTCGCCAAAGGCCTGGTGGAACAGCCAGATCTTACACTGGCACCAAAATGAAGGAAGATCCTGGGCCACCTGGGCCTCCACTAGGAAGGAATTCCACAGCTGTGGAACGACCACCGAGAACACCCTCTCCATAGTAGCCCCCCTAAATACTTGGGGGACCTCAAGAAGGGCGCTCCTGGATGACCGCAGGGGCCAGTCAAGGGCACGGGGAGTGAGGCAGTCCCGCAGATAGGTCCTGCAGATTTGTGTTTGAAAATACCTGACTTGCATATATACATTAGAAATGCACCAACAGATGGCGACAGCTGCTTGTGCCCAACTTTTAAAAATCTGGTATTGCTAAAGGCCAAGATCATCACTTTTCTGAATGAACTCTCTGGTCCTCTGGAGTCTTAGGGTGATTTCAGACGTTACGGGGCCCTTTGGCCCCGTACCGAAATCACCGGATTCATTCCCCCCCGGGATCACCCCGTAACGCCATAGCAGACGTGCCGGGGAGATCCCGGCGGGGAATGTGGGAGGGGTCGGGGACGCGCGGCGCAACGTGCAGCCGCACGGCCCCGCCCCCTCCACGCACCCTGCCGCCCGCCCTCCAAGGAGACGGGCGGGCGACGGAGCCATTGCGGCCGCCGCGTCGGGCCAGAAGCGCCATGGCCCGGGATCCCGCTGGGGATCCCGGGCTGTGGCGCGCGGCCAGACGTTACTTTTTCTTGGTCCCCGCTGGGGATCTTTTTGACCACGCTTCCCGGGACATTCCCCCGGCTAGCCCGGGAAGCGTGGTTCAAATTGACCCCTTGCGGGTATTGACCGTGGCGAACATCTGGCGGCCGCCAAACAGATGTTCGGGACACGGTGACCACAGGTGGGTATTCACCGTGGTTCACCGTGATCTCGTAACATCTGAAAATACCCTTAGTTACACAAAATCTACCCCACCCCCTCTGTATTTATGATAGGGTTAGAGAGCTCTCTTACACTTTCAAATTAAAAGCAAGCTCTTTATACCAAGAGAATTTCATATATTCAGCAAGCATAATAAAATCAACAAAAAAACACATTGAAGTAAGCAGGCTGCACTTGTAGTCCAGGGGTGGCTCTTTGAAATTGTGAGGCCAGATGCAGATTGTGCTGTGTTAAAACTGGCTGTCCTGGCTCCCCCATTACTGCTCCACAATAGTATTAGAAATAATGCAAGCAGCTGGACCTCTAGCTACTGTGTAGCCACTGTAATCAGATTGAAAGAATCACTGAGAAGCTACAGTTTGCTTAGACTTTTTTTTTACTGTGTCGGAGCATTAAAATTCAAACTCTGCTAGACAGGGAAGGTGATTTTGTGCACATATGGTCAACGTAATCAACTATTAAAGAGAAGTGGGACAAGATTCATTACCAAGTATTACAAAATGGTTGAATCTTTATTCCCAAACAATCCTTTAGCAATTTTGCTTGGGTTTCCTAACAAAAAATGGTTGCACTCAAAGAAATTAAGTATTGACTTTTAATTTATTAGTAGCTATTTCACTTTTGGTAATTTCTTATTAAAGAAATTACTCATGCCGGCGGAATGGTTCTGTAAGATACAGGGACCTCATTGTTCTGAAAAAAACTAACCCATTATGTATGTTATAGCAAATCAGACAGGGATTTGGTAACCATTTATCCAGTGCTCAGACAGTGAACCCTCTATCTTAAAGAAGCCCATCACATTTGATAATTTCAGGATAAATAACTATCATGGACTTGAGGTGTTCTCACAGTGAACAAAGACAAAATTGTTGTTCGGTTTAAGAATTGCCCCATAGGCAATCTGTCTTGCTTGGTATAAGGAGGTCCATCTGCAGTCGTGCTAAATTGTTAATGGAGCCAATCCCATAGTCTGTAGTTCCTCCACGTGCACATGATGCACACAGTTTCCATGTGTCAGTGTGCCTGCAATGGTGGTGCGCATGGGATCCACAGGCCAGGAGATCGACCACACTGTCTATATCAGGGGAGGGCAAGTTCCCAACTCCAAGGGTATTTTTAGACAAGTGGCTGCCCACCCATCACTCACCCATCATGCACGTTGCAGGGCTGCATAGGGCACCAATGGGTAATGGGTGAGAAGGTGCTTGTCTAAAAACACCCCAAGAGTTTGGTACCAAGATCTTCACATGGTGGAGACGCACGCACACACACACACACACGCACACCCTCTACCTCTCCTGCTTCAGGCTGATGGAACCAGTGATCTGCAGCCCTGGCTTCTGAGGAGCAGCTGTGATTCAGCTGCTGACACTTAGGTGCAATGAAGTAAGACACAGGGCCACTAAGGTAGTGTGGGACTCACTGTCCTTGAACTACCTCCAGAGTCACATATGGCTCTTGAGTCACAGTTTGGTCTCTCCCTGCCCCCCCCCCAAAAAAAGTCTATGGCTGTTTTTTAAACGAGCACAGCTAGGGGAGCGGGGTCCGTGCCCACTGGGTGGGGTGGCTGCGGAGCACCCATGCACATGGAGTGGAGAGGGGTTCAAATGGGTGGTTCCCTGGGTGGGTATCCCAGCAGCATCCATGCACTCCCCCTGCCACAGACCATGTGAGGAGGAAGCGCGCATCCGATTTCGACATGACCCAGCCAAGCACTGGGGAACCCAGGTTCCCCAGCCAGCTCCTTGCAAAGGTTGTTTCTCCGCCCACAGTGCCTCTGAACGGCAGACCACGCAGCTGACATGGTTGGCTGCTGCTGTTCATACAGGCTGGGGATGCTTGTGTGCCTGTCCCCACACAACATTCTGCCTGGTGCACGCCGAATTTTTCACCAGTGTTCTATGAGTGGTCATCATGGGTGTGTGCTGGGAGTGTGCCCCCACACACACACACTTCACCTTCAGATGGGTGCTCAGGTGAGTGGGAGATGGGTCAACCTGTGTGGTAGTGTCTCATCTAAAAACGGCCTATATCACCAAAGCATCTCTCTTAAAATGTGGTGCGTCCATTTTTGTACTTTAACCATTGCATTTTTGGTACATGCATGGTGAAGACTTATAAAATTGCTTCCCTGCCCCCACCCCCCAAAGAAAATTCCTACAATATCAGTAAAGGCTATATGTTAACCAGGGATTTCCAAACAATCCTTTCCTTTTGTCCTTCTCTACAAGTACAATGCCTAATAGCAATGCCCTATTTATGCACCAGGACTTTTAGATCCTTAAACTAAACAAGAGTGGAAGGAACCCACATTTTTTTCAGCCACCGCAGATGTGTGCATTGTTACATTAGCAGCTGTCCCAACACAGAACATAAACATCTGGGACAGCTTTGTGATGTTATGAAAAAATAAGTGACTCACTCTTTATTTGCAAAGGTGATGAGTACATGCAAATCACTGCAGAGTCAGTAGGCACCTAGTAATACTTTGCACCTATGGTAGAGAGGTCACTATCACAGAGACGTCTAACTAGAGATTTAAGTGCCCCATTATAAATACCTTGTGGTCAATAATTTTGACCAAATTGTCCTGACAGCAATGTGATGTCTCCTGGCCTTACCAAGAAAGTGGATTTAGTGTATGTGTTAATTTATCTTTAGAGATACTTTTAATTCGTTTTCAATATCAGTTTGTGACAGGCAGAAAGGAATATTTCTCGTGAGAACACAGGTCCCTAAACAATGAATGTACCTGTCTCTCTACCCTTTTCTGCCAGACCCTATAGAGGTTCATGTGGGTTAAATCACTTTAAACTATAGTGAGTCTTGGGCAAGATGTTATTTGGGACCGTTCCTAAACTTCTCAGCCTGTCAAAAGACAGAGAAGACCCATTACCTGCTTTAAATGCTTGCTGACATGTAACATTATTTATCAGGTATGTACTTCATCTTCTAGACAGAATGGATTGGTTCTAACTGTAGAAAGCTTAAGCATTTTATCATTAACATCTTTTGCCCTTCTCCTTTTATACCTCTCCACACTTGCAGACTGGAAAATTTTTGGGTGTAGTGGATGGCTCAATTATGACTCAACTCATAAACACAGGAATGTTCAGACAGTAAGTGGCAGATTCTCTTCTGTGTTTTCTGTTTCAGAAGGGAAGGTGGTAGAAGTGGGGGTGAAATGTATTACCCCAGTTAGAGTAACACCGCTAGCTGTGAGAGCAGGGTGTGAAAACGCAAGCTGGGACAAAGGGGTCTACTGTTAGTGCTCACAATATTGAAATGGGTTGATGTTTTTGTTGCCATCACCAGCATCATGCCGTAGTTTGCTCTCATAAGCTAAGCAGGGTTTGGCCTTGCCAATGCTTGCATGGGAGACTTCAGAGGGTGTTTCCCACCCATTACCCACTCATCACCCACCCATCATGCATGTTTCAGGGTTGCATAGGGCACCAACGTGGCCCTGAAACATGCATGATGGGTGGGGAGGCGCTTGTCTGAAAACACCCAGAGGTGCTGCAGGAAATGGTGTGCGGGTCAGTGGATCTGGAGTTTTGTTTCAGCCTGTTGTATTTAGAAGATCCAGCTACAATGTTTTAATTGAGTAAGGCAGCGTGGATCCAGAGTTTTGGTTCAGGCCGATTGCCAGAAAAATGTGGTACTGAGAGCAATTATTGGTGTATAACATATCCTGCCCGGATAAAGGATAAGGGTGCAGTTACTCAGCAGTGTGAAACAAGACCTTGACAATGTACATGTTCTGCTATCACACAGCCTTTGCTTTAGAACTCATACCAAGTGCATTAACAAACATACCAGTTTCCCTTTGCCTGTCTGTCTGGTCTCCCCTGTGGTTCCTGCATTAGTCCTAAATCTAAAAGATGGACAGATAGTAGTTCAGGTAATTCCTGTTATATATACCTAACTCACATTTGCTCAGTCTATTGTACTGACTTTCATGTGCCTGAAGAAGGCACCTGTGTGACCCAAGAACTTCATATGCTCACCAACAGTTCTAGTGTAGCTTAGTGGCTAAGGTGTTGGACTTGTACCTGGGAAGCAAGTGTTCAAATCCTGTTTTAGCCATGAACTCACTGGGTGGCTCTGGTCAAGTTACTCTCTCTCAGACTTGGTTCATCGCCTGTAAAATGAGAATAATAATGACCTGAACTAGGCAAGGATTGTAAAGCAATTTGAACACTGAAAGTGCTGTATAAATAATATAATAATCAACAGAAGTTGGTCCAATAAAAGATATCTTAATGACTTTGTCTCCCCTTCCCCTCATCAGTCTTCCTATAATTCTTATTTTCTCTTCTCCTACTAACCCAGCCGTGGTACCAAAGCTAGCTATTGCAAAGTACTATGGGATGCTTTGAACTCAGCTCACCCAGTTTTGCACTGCCTTACCTGTATCTTTGCTCTCCAGTGTTGAAAGGTACTGAATGGAAAGCTGCTCTTTTCTGTTGGTTGAAAGCTTTGCAATGTTTCCACCTTACCTTGAAAGCCTTTGTATAATTGGGTGCTCCATAATAGCTGCAATGCAGCTAGATGAAAAGCGGTTTCCCTCCAAGCATCTATTCCTGGTTTTGTGGCACATTAGTACCTCTAAGTTAAAAAAAAAAAAAGGGGGGGGGGGATTTGACATTTAGATGGATGCAAAGCACATCTGGAGCTACTCAAATAGATCAAATTTGCAATCCTTGTGTCCCAGGGCATATGCTGTTCAAATATGTGAAGTCAGGAAGAAATTTCACCCCATTGGACAGCACAATTAGATTAATCGTGGGGGTTTAGACCTTGCTGTGGAAACACCCCAGTGCTAAACTCTGCCAAAGACAGGAGACTGGTCTAGAAGGCTAACCAAGAACAGGAATTCTAGGTGCAGAGACAAGTCCAGGATAAAATCACAGTATGGGTTCATGCTTGGGTAGAGGTTACATGAGTGTCTCATGGTTTTCTCTTTTGACAGTTTGTTTTGTTTTTGCAGGGTGACAATGTACGATTACCAAGCGATGTGTAAAATGCCCTACCACCATCACAGTGGAGCCCGGCCGCTGCTCAGTGTATGTATCTCCCCTGACAGCCAACCCAGTGTGTTAATGTCAGCTGGTAGCCTAGTCTAGAGTTTCTCTAAGGCCTCAAATCTTATTTCCAATAAAAAGATAAGAACGAGTTCATTCCTGAGGTGATGGGACCTCAAAATCCGGTATAAATCCGTGAAACTCCATTCGCTTCATTGGAGGTGTGCCTGCTTACTTGAGGACTGAGTTTTTACTGTTCATTTATCTATTTTAATTTATAGCCACCCTATATCAAGGGCTCAGGACAGGTAACATTAAAAAAACAAGTATTCAATCAAAATGACAATATAAATTTTTTAAAAGAAATAAAGAAGAAATACATGATAAAAATCCATACAATTTTTTTCTTTTCTTTTGGGCATACAGAGAACAACTAAAACGTAGAGAGACTTGGGGGAACATAGTGGTTGCAGTCAGGAAGGAAAGTCTTGTATTCTTCCCAGGGTAAAAAAAAAAAAAGGCAGCACTACAATGCAAATTCATATTTTTCACACACAAGACTAAAAAATGGCTCACAATGGTAGATTAAGGAAAGGGTCCTGTAAGAAGAGACACTTGAGTTCTTAGGGGAATGATAGAGACCCTGAGTAAACAGACCAAGGGTGCTTTCAAATGAGACAATAGAGCCCACTAGAGTTCGTGTTCGGTCCATGCAGCCCTCACATGTTTTTTTTAGAGCATAGAGCTAATAAACAAGCAGCTCTTTGACCGCATTTCATGTGCTGGTGGCACCACTCAGCATTTTCCCTCTTCCCAGCCCTGGCTCTGACAGAAAGGGGGGTTTGCAGCCTGAAAAGGTTTCTTCCCTGGCTGTCACCCCCTTTTCCATTAGAAGCAGCGCGCTCATGCTCAGACAGCTGCAAAAGGAGAAGGTCCTTCCTGCAACCCCTTCTCTCTCCTCTTGTAGTTGCTTCACAGCTGATCACTGTCTCCTGTTACAGCTACCTGAGCATGCGAGTGCTGCTTCTGATGGAAAGTGGGATCGTGGCCAGGGAAGAAGCCTTCTCTGGCTGTGACACCCCCCTGCTTTTAATCAGAAGCAGCGCTCATGTGCTCAGGCAACTGCAAGAGGAGAGAGTGATCAGTTGTGAAGTGGCTACGAGAAAAGAAAGTAGGGGTGCATGGAGGACCTTCTCCTCTTGCCGCCGCCTAAGCACACAAGCGCTGCTTCTGATAGAAAGGAGGAGGTCACAGCCTGAGAAGGCTTCTTCCCTGGCTGTGACCCTCCCTTTCCCTCAGAGCTCTCTCACTTTCACTCCATCGCTCTCTCCTCTCGCAGCCTCCTGTCAGCTGAGAGAACATCTCTCCTCTAGCAGCTGTGCTAGGCACAACCCTATGGTGCTGGTGGACCTGGATGCGGGCGAGACTGCGGGAGAACCTAATTAACGAGATGCAGCAACGTGGGTGCGCATTAGCATGCGCTGGCCCGCACGGTGGGCCCATGATGTCCTTGGACGACACTGTGAGGGGGGGGTGAGTGAGGGCTGTGTGGGTAGTGCAGGCAAACATCTGGCGAACACCTAATAGATGGGCAGGCGAACACCCATCTGGTGGGTGCTAATGTGGGCTATCGTCTCATTTATTTTCACCCTAAGTCTCCCTTCCCCTCTGAGAATAGCAAGTAGGATAAAAAAATGACCAGGTTAGAAAAGTGTACCACAGATGTTCAACCTTAACCAGCTAACCCAGCCATAATTAGCTAATACAGCCCTAATGATCCAGTTCTAACTGTCTAAGCCAGCCCCAATCAAAGAAAACGAATTAATAAATCCAGTCCCACTGTCTAATCCAATTCCAAACAATTAAAGCAACCCTAACCAGAGACACGCTGTTACAGTAATTTTTGGCTTGCAGGAAGTGGTTCTAAAACTTTTGTACACCTTTCTTCCACTGGTACATGAACCCTTCCTCTGGTACATGAACATGTGTGCGAATGCGCAGCACATCCTACCTTGCTCTCTGATTCCATTGCGTTATGGTTAGGATGTGGCCATACCTCCCCTTTAAAAGAGGATGCTTATAAAAAATACATGGTGCACTGGAACCAATGCAGCGCTGCAGTATATATTTTTCATAAGTGTCCTCTTTTAAAGTGGAGGTATGACCACCCTACACCTGAAGGACCTAACAAGTATATGTTCACCAGTAGAATTCCATGCTTTTCTTAGGTCACCATACCAATTTAAAGAGGGGCTGGATGGATATATGGATCAGATGCTGCCTAACCTTATCAGCTGTGGACAATACTAACCCCAGTTCCAGGTTGCTAATGCTGCAGTACATACCAGAAATATTATTATTTATTTATTATTATTTTATTAGCAAGCATTTATATAGCGCCAGCAATGTACCTGACGGTTTACAAATTAATTGAATAGACACGGTCCCTGCCCTAGGGCATACAATCTGAGAGACCTGGGGGGTGGGGGACAAAGGAAGGGAAACAGAGGGAGAGACAAGGAGTGTAACATTCACGAAGATACGAGGTCCCAGGTGCACGTGCTTGGCTTGATTACATCGAGAATGATGGCTGGCTGGTCCATGTGGTGAGGATACGAGTACACAGACCTCAGGTAACAGATTGTACTGGATGGAGGGTATCAGCAGGAGTTAGGTAAGGGGAGCGAGGAGTCGGGGAGAGCAGAGCGGCAGAGGTGGGTCTTGAGGAGGGTTTTGAAGGTACAAAGGGAGGGAGCAAGGCTGCTGTGGGCAGGGAGGAGTTCCAGGCATGGGGGGCAGTTAGGGAGAATGGACAAAGACGGTCAGGGGAGGCGAGGGAGGGCGAAAGAGGGGACAGAGGAGGAGCAGAATTCACGAACTGAAGTACAAAGGGAAATTAGCAGAGAGAGGTAGGGGGGAGCAAGGTTGTGAAGAGCTTTATAGGTGAAGACTAGGAGCTTGTGCAGGATTCATTCAGGAACGGGGAAGGCCAGTGAGAAGGAGGTTACAGTAAGCGAGGCGAGAGATGACGAGGGCATGAACAAGGGTTTTGGCAGAAGAGACAGATAGAAAAGGGCAAATCTTAGCAATGTTATGGAGGGAGAAGCGACAGGATTTTGCAACAGTTGATGTACGGTTTAAAAGAAAGGGGTGNAAGGTTGTGAAGAGCTTTATAGGTGAAGACTAGGAGCTTGTGCAGGATTCATTCAGGAAGGGGGAGCCAGTGAAGAGAGGAGAGGAGGGGCTGCATGTGGTCAAAGCGACAGGCGAGGTGGATGACCCTGGCAGCAGAGTTTTGGATGAAGATAAGAGGAGAAAGGGGAGAGCAGGGGAGGCCAGTGAGAAGGAGGTTACAGTAAGCGAGGCGAGAGATGACGAGGGCATGAACAAGGGTTTTGGCAGAAGAGACAGATAGAAAAGGGCGAGTGTTAGCAACGTTATGGAGGGAGAAGCGACAGAGTTGATGTAGGGTATAAAAGAAAGGGATGAGTCAAAGATGAAGCCTAAGCTACGGGCATGGGGGACGGGAAGGATGGTGACCCCATCGATGAGGATCGATGGGGAACAGGGAGAGGAAGGATGAGGGGGGAAGATAAGGAGTTCAGTTTTAGCCATGTTGAGTTTGAGTTGATGTTGAGAGATCCAGGTAGAGAGATCAGAGAGACAGCTGGTGAGGCGAACTTGAATAGATGGGGAGAGAGAGAGGGAGTAGAGAGAGAGTTGATTGTCATCAGCGTAGAGCGTAGAAATATCACTCCACACCAGAATATAAAAACATTTTAAAGTAGCAACACCCCTTTTAACTTTATTTCTTCTTGCTCTGACCTGTCAAGGTCATTCAACCTGGCAAAAAGCCACCAGGCAATTATATTTTCAAAGTCTCTTGTATGTTTGTGATAAACGCCCTGGCCCTTCCAGAGAGGAGGTGAGGAGATATTATTGGGAACATGAACAATCCAATGGCTTTGTTTTGATGCATTTTGCACGTTTCCCAGGCCCAGCAATCCCCAGAGCCGGAGTCCAAGTGCTTTGGTTGCTCTAAGATTCGTAAGAAACTGGACTGAACTAATAGGTCCTGAGGGATGTTTGTCTTCTCTGGAACAGATCTTGATGCTCATTTTAATTTTTCTTTCTCTCCAGCCCTTTTATGCCTTGCTGGCAATGGTGAAGTGGCTGATAACTGACTTCATTATGTGAGTACGACTACTTGTGGAGGTTTTGGGTGAGGGGAAAAATCATAGGAACAGGGACATGAGCTACAAAAAATGCAAAAGTATGCTTAATAATTATAGGCATTTCTGTGGTGTTAATTCTCATGCTATCTGAGCAGCTTACAACAGACCCCTGACATAGATCGGTATCGTTACAAAGGAGGAAAATACAGCACAGGAAGCCCAAAATCACACATTGCAGTGTCTGTGTCAGAGCCACAAACACAGCCTACAGCTCTGACTTCCAATGCAGTCACTTAAACTGCAAGAGTGCCCTTCCTATCTCAGATTTGACATAACATTTGTTGAATTCAAAAAATATAAAGAATGAAGAACCAAGAATGAATTAGTCTGTTCAAATAAGCATCATAATTGTATGCAGGAGACCTTACCTTGTGTCTCTTGCACACTGTGCGGTGGATAGAATAAAAGAGGGTAAGTACTAGCAGTGGGCTCTGCCTCCCCACTGACTTAGACAATTTTAGACCTACCTCACTTAGATTTCATAATGATCTTTATAGGGGGTTTGAACTGCAGGTCTAAATCCAGACACCCCTGAACTTTGGAAAAAACCCAGACTCGAACGCTCAAGACCAGTCATTAATAGAGATTAACACACCAGGCACATTCTGCAGCTGTTGCTGCATGTTCATAGTACCTGCTTCTGTCCTAATGATAAATCCTTCCTTGCTTAGCCAGATGGCTTTCAAGGTGACTGAGTACATGTCAACCCCAGAGGCCACAGTATTAATGACAGCACTGGAAGAGGAGCTGCCCACAGTTTACTTTAGGATTAATCCACAATTCAGCTTTCCAAAGTAAAAAACAACACTGAATCAGAGAGGGCACAGGGTGAACTGAATGGATGGGAAAAGTTGTAGGCTTCTTTCCTGCCAAAAATATTCATAATGTGCATTGGGCTCTTCTGGTCATGATATGACATAGGGCTGTCTCTGCAACACCTGCGTCTTGCTGGGATGTTGTGAATTGTCACTTTTTCTTGCTCATTTGACAGATTCCTTTTGGAGTTTAACATGTGGGGATTCTGGCACTCGGACAACTTGGCAGATGGTGAGTATGCAGGAATATAGCAGGCGCGTATCATGCAAATCTTACAGCCACCACTGGAGGGAATTACACATAAGCATTTTGCACAGTGTAGAGACACCATCCTGCCAATGGTTCCACCATATTTGTGACCTAATGAAGTTTCAAAGCTGAAAAGGTCTTAGCATAGAGTCCTTCTTTCAATGTCCCAGT
The DNA here is from genome assembly GCA_003113815.1 of Sphenodon punctatus. Classification (NCBI taxonomy): domain Eukaryota; kingdom Metazoa; phylum Chordata; class Lepidosauria; order Sphenodontia; family Sphenodontidae; genus Sphenodon; species Sphenodon punctatus. Next base: position 4,140,950 of record QEPC01008951.1, read on the forward strand.
GCATGCCACTGTAACATCTTATCTGTCATCATGTCAGGTACTTGGAATGGTTTCTTATTTTGTTCTTTCCTGGTAAATTTTCCCCACGTTGAGGCAAAAGCATACAAGAGTCAAAGATGGAGATTATTTTCACTTGTAGGACTCCCTCAGGTGCCTCATGAAAAACTACTATACTAGTTTCAGCCCTATCAGGTTCTAATGTTCTACAGAAATCTACTAAAGGTCTTTGAAAACAACTGCTAAGATCTATATATTACAGAATTATTTCCTTTTCTGAAGCATCCTGTAGAATTCTTTAACCAGAATTCTTTAACCAGGCTTTAGCTGCCCCGAACTGGTTACAGGAGGAGTATAAATTACAAAAATAAATAAATAAATAAGAATGTAATTCTTTATGAACTGGGCTTCACGGTTGTATCCACTCCTGCTGCTCAGGGCTAAATCCTGCTCCCATTAAAGACAATGGTAAAATTCCTACATATTTTTGTAGGAATGCAATTCAGCCCTCATATCCTTGGGATTTTGTAGCGGTGGTCTCGTCTGAAGCATTCTGTCTTACTCCAAGGGGACAAAATTCGCTCTGTTCGCCGAGCCAACCTGAAACCTATGCACCTAAGCAATATTTGAAGGTTTAAATGGAATACAGAAGGTGTGTTGCAGGCTCTCTGTGCAAGATTTTGAGTTTCATCAAACAAGTATCATGTACTTTTGTTTGCATGTGCACATGGGTAATGAAAATTTTTATATAGCTATATCTCCATATATATTCAGAAAACCTAAACATTTTCAATGAGATTTTCATTTTTCAAAAATAATTATCTATGGGTGAAAACAAATGTAACGACTTCCGCCACTGCCATGGATGTCGATGGAAGCCATGACTCCAGCCAGGAGCCAGCCCGGCCCCTGAACAAACAGGACGGCAGCCGGGCCAGGGGCAGAGGGATGCACAGACATGTGTCCACCCAGCCCTGCCCCCACACTGTGCAGAATGGCCCGCTCCCCCCGGCTGACTGGCAGCCAATGGCTGCCTGAAACCAGTGGGGACCCTGACTGGGGTAAATAATGCAGCTGTTTATCTGTAACGGTACGCTTTACACTCGGTCAGGCAGCTGTTCCTGGGGCGGTGTTGGTGCGTAGCCTGGGCTGTGATCTGGGGATGTTCCCGAGTCACAGCCTGGACTGCTCATCAGCATTGCCCAGGGAATGGCCCAGGCTAACATCTGGCAGTGGTTTCTGATGTGACAGTAGCCCTCAATTCCACCCGTGTGTGTACACGCACATATATCCCAGTCCACTGTCAGTGCCAAGGAGAACACTGGAAGGTCTTTATATATATATATATATACACACACACATACACACACACACATACACACACACACACATATATATTCTATATTATGGATAATATATACCATTTCAATATATAGTATTTATATTTGTGTGTATATATATATATATATATATATATATATATATATATATATATATATATATATAGTGTTTATAATACTCTCTGTGTGTGTGGATGTGTGTGGATATATATATGATACTATATATTGAAATGGTATATATAATATGTCTCCGTGTATGTATATATAAAGACCTTCCATTCACTTGAAGTAACCTCTTCAGGGGGTTGTTCTCCTTGGCACTGAGTGGATTGGGCTTGATGTCAGAATATATAACAGTTTGCTATCCTAAGTATTAAAACATTTTTTTTCTCGTTGAATCTTGACTTCCAAACTAGCAGGGTAGTTATTCTACTTTGGTAGATCATGACTAGTGAATACACAATTCAGCTGTAAATGTTATGACCTTTCTGAAGAGAGGCATATTTCCCCTATGAATACATAGGTTCACAGAGGTCAGAGAGGGAAAATATTCAAACATCAAGCTAAGTCCACTGCCAGGCTATAGCAAGCGAGTAAAATGCCTGGTGTTCCTACAAACAGATGCAATAGAAATATAATGGATTCAATCTAAATGAATGTGCTTTGTTGTGATCATCACTGCTGTGAGGAGGGAGAATAATTCTGATTTCTGCAATGTTCATCGTTATTTCCTTCTCTGTTTACTTTCTTCAATTCCATCCCTCCATCTGTGACCTTACTGTGTGTCTTCATACCGTCACTGTGCTGCCATCTTGTGAATCCATCATGTTGAATCCATCTTTGCCACATCATGCGTCATGTGACTTGAACAGCCAAGGTCGTTTTCCATCATTGTAAGTAGAATTGTCACATAATGGCAAAGAGTTCAGTCTTGTGGAAATGTAAAGGCGGTGACATAAAGGGTTTAGCCAGAAACTTTTTCTGTGAGATTTCCTGCATCGCAGAGACATAGGTAGCAGTGTCTAACTTTAGTTCTTTGGATGGGGACAAATACTTATCCCCTTAGTGATTGCTTGACCAGCTAAAGCCCTGCCAGTTATTTCTGCAACACAAATGGACCTTATTCATTCCTTCATTCTGTTTCTATCCCACCCTTCCCATGAAGACCCAGGGCAGCTCACAAAAATATAAAAATATAAGTATCGTATCCATGAACATGAAGGTTCCTCTTGACTAGGAAGGGCTCACATGCAGTTAAGTGATCAAGCTCTCATTGGGTGTTTTCAGATGGACGTGGGGCTAGCTACCCCAGACCTGCTCCGGGGGTGCATCTCCACATCCGCACAATTGCAGCCCCACCTATGTCTGGTCTAAACAGATCTGGCAGCTGCCACAGCCCATGGTCCACACATGCAACTCCCCGTCACCCCACCAGAGAGTTGCAGGAAGATCACTTGACGCTCTAGGCAGCTGCCAGCAATTCTATGGTGTTACTGGGGCAACCCCTGGCCAAAAGTGGAGTTTCAGTAGCTGTCCACCGAGCAGACAGACAGCAGCTCTGCCTTGGGATGGTACCCCAGGTTTGGTGCGACCCTCTCCGCTGGCAGTGCTCCAGGATGTTCTGCCTGCACATCTGGAGGCCCGTCTTTAGACGGACAGGTCACACAGGTGTGTGGCAAGGCTGCTGTCTGTCTAAAAGCACCCATTGTATCTTTCTTTCCAGGTGCTATGAAATTGACCAAAGGATAGCTCCTCCTCTTCACTAATGCAGTGCAACCTTGTTATGATGTGGTATTTGGAAGCCATGCCTCACACGGTCTTGTATTCAAATTAACACTAGAATAAGGATGCTTTAATCCTGGCATCTTTGGATTTACTGTGATTTTAATTGAAAAAGGAAGTGTACTGTATTTTTGACAACACACATTAAGAGCCATGCCTTACACACCCAAATTCACATTATAACTATTTATTTATTTATTTATTTATTTATTTTATTTTTATTTATATCCTGCCCTATTCCCAAAGGCTCAGGGTGGCTCACAAACACACATAAAATACAAATGTAAAATAAATAATTAAAGTCTCACAAACTAAAAACACCCCATTGCCCTCCCCCCAATCTATCCCTGCCCATTAAATGCCTGGCCAAATAAAAAAGTCTTACACGGCCTCCGGAAGACACTCAAACTAGGGCTCAGGCGAGCCTCCAAGGGAAGGGAGTTCCAAAGCTGCGGGGCAGCCACCAAGAAGGCCTCTCGCCGGGCCAGAGTCATATGAAACTGGGTCAACGATGGAACACGCAAGAAGGCCCACTTGGCCAATCTTAAGGGCTGCGAAGGAGCATAAGGAGACGGCCCTTCAGCATTATAACAAGGCTTCACTGTAATTGTTCTATGATAATTCAGTATTTCTCTCAGACAGCTAAACTGATAACATTATATTCAAGTTCACAAATCTTTTCACGTAGGCAGAGGGAAATACCTACACATTGCATCCAGGTTTCGGCTGTGTTTCCCCATCTAGTTTAAGTTCCTTGCTTCTCTCCATCTGTCCATGAAAGTGAGTGTGCGTGTGTACTCGTGCGTGTAAAAAATTTAAAAACGGAATAAGAATGTGAATGTGTGTGTGAGATAGTGAATACTTTTGAATGAGGTGGGCAGTGTGTTGTGGTGGTTGTGCTGTATGGGTGTGGTTACAGCTGCATGTGTCAGTACTTGCAGGAAAGATAACTTTGGTAGAATTTTGCCTGGGCTATTATGTTTTATTGACATTTTTGCAAAGTGTGTATTTGTATGTGACTTCTACTATAAACTCATTTAGGTATTTGCAATACAATGCAAGATAATCCTACAAATTCTTACATTGGCATTGTTATAACTGGTTAATAAACGTGCTGTAAAACTTTGTTTTTATCTGCCCTTCCAAAGGTCTCTTATTTTCTGGAAAGTCAAGAGGGGTTGTGGAAAAATGTATCTATCCTCTATCTTTTCATATTTATTACCCGGCCCTTCCCACCAAAGGTGGCTCAGGGAAGCTTACAATATTAAAATACAAATATAAAACACCCCACAATCCTACCCCATCCCTCAACCACTCTCCACTCCACCCGCAGCCTCATACCTCCTCCATATGCCCCACAACTCCCTCCCTCCCTAAACCCCACTGCCATATGCCCCTGTAAATAGTACTGTTTTGCACTGCCTCTTAAAGACGCTCAAGCCCAGACATAAAAGAACCTCCAGGGGGAGGGAGTTCCACAGCCGCAGAGCAGCAGCCAAGAACGCCTTCTGCGCTGTAGAAACCAAGTTGAAATCCAGTACCTCCAGGTGGGCATCCCCGGCTGACTGCAAAGGCCACAATGGGACATAATAGGCCAGGCGATCTGCCTGATAAATGGGTCCCAAGCCGTTTAGAGCTTTCAGGGTCAAAACCAGCACCTTGAATTGTGCCCAAAAGACAATAGGCAACCAGTGCAGATTCTGGAGCACCGGTGTTGTGTGCTCCCAGAGGTCTGTTCCCATAAGGAGTTAGTCTGTTGCAGTCTGCACCAGCTGCAGCATCCGAACAGTCTTCAAGGGCAGCCCCACGTAGAGCGCATTGCAGTAGTCTAGTCTCGAGGTAATGAAGGCATGGATGATGTTGCCAGATCCGAATCAAAAAGAAAAGGCCGCATCCATCTCACCAGATGGAGTTTGTGAAAAGCACTCCCGGCCACCACCGCCTCCCGAGAATCCATGCGCAGCAGCGGATCCAGGAGCCCTCCAAGGCTGCGAACCTGAGTGACCAGGGGGGCCGGATCCCATCAATAACTGTGGTCCCAATCTCCCCCAAGTCACAAGACTGGCCAACCAGGATTCAGTTTCAATTGACTCACCCTCATCCGGTCCCCCACAGCAGCTAGGCAACAGGTAAGCACCGAGACTGCAGGTCCTGGTTATGACTTACTCATATTACATCAATGGATGCAAATAAGCAAATATGTATTTGGGAAGTGGAAAGGTTTTCCTATCATCACTCTATCTCTTTAGCACCCTTCACCATAGAATCCATAGTCTTTAATCCAAATATCAAAACTTTCAGCCAAAAACTGTGGCTCAAAAAGGAACATACCTAAAATCTCATAGCTGGAAAAATAGATTGTAACTAGGTGACACTGTCTCCTGTTGATATTTTAAAAGACGTTTGAATGCTTTATGTGCTGTGCATTGGGGACACAAAAATGTATTCTGTGCTCATTTGTACCAGTGTAAACACAGAGTAATGTTACTGTCTTGAGTATAGTGTCTCATGATTTATTTACCTCAGTGGAAAAACTATCCCAGTCTGGCTCACAAGACGATATGGCTCATGTTGCCACTCAGACAGATTTGTTATACAGCGTCTGTCACTGGGCTTGTTTACATTAGGGAAGGAAGCTTTTAACTCAGTTAGCTAGCTCAAGTTAATCTCCCAGTGTAGATGGGCTAACTTGACTAATAAGCGCAATGTAGCTAGTTGAGGTAAGCACTGTATCTCTCACCAAGCATAACTCTGTGCCTTTCACCAAAGCTAGCTAGATCCAGGCCTCTAGTTTACAAGCTGGACATCCAGGAAAGCAAGGCTTCATTTGGCAGGCGTTTGGGGGGCTTGCTAGGGCTCAGCCCCAGCAATTAAATTCAAAGGGGGGGCGGCTGAGCACCAGGAAGTGTTTTCAGTAGGATTGTGCACCCCAAAAGATAAGGATAAGGCTGATACCGCCAATTTGGGGCTGGAAATAAAAAATCGGAAGGTTTTTTTTGCTTTCATTAGTGACTTTCCTGTCCAACCCTCCGCACTGCCCATAAATCACAAGAATTCCTGTTTGATACTCAGCTGTGGAGTGGCAGCGTTGTCCAGTGGTTGGCTCCAGCGATTAATTTTTTACAACTTAAATGGGGGAGGGGGAGTCGGGGAGGAAGAGTGGGAGGAAACCCTGATTCCCTCCCTGCCATGTAGCAGCATGCTGCTCTATACTGTAGGACCGGGAGTGGGCAGGTCCGCTGAAGTGGATGGAGCTGCTCTTGTGACCCATCAGAGCACATGAATATGAGTCCTGTCCACCCATTACTGCCTAGTACCTTTCATTTCAGCAGCAGTCACTGCAGCTCTGTTTGCCCTTTCCCCTGTTTTTGATGCTGCAGGATATGGGGCAACTGCTCTTCCTCTTGCTCTGTAGAGAGATCAGGGAATAGGGGCCTTTTTAGATGAGCGCTGTTTCTTGTGGATTGCAGAGTCCGGAAGAAACAAAGTCGCGTGCATGGAGGGGCGGGTTAGACCTTCCCCCTGATTCCGGAAGTCAGCTGGTGCCATTGAAAACAGCGCACTCATGCATGAACGGAGATCTGGACTTATGAAACCTCAGTATTGGGGCTTCTTAAGTCTGGAACTCCGTACATGCGCAAGTGCACTGATTTCAACGGTGCTGACCGAGTTCTGGAATCAGGGGGTGGGGGGACATCTAACCACCACCACCACCCCTTGTGCAACTTTGTCTCTCCTGGACTCTGCAATCCGCGAGAAACAGCACTCCATCCAAAATAAACCTATGGCTCATCTAAGGTATGTTGTCATTATCTTGTCTTTCCTGTTCATCCACATCCCTTTCCCTCCATTCCCCATGCTCTGACTCCTCCTCCTCAAGCCTCCTCCTTGTGCCCACCCAAGGAGGGTGGAGAGACAAAATTGATTTGGTCCAGAGCAGCAAGAGCTGGCTCAGGTTGAGTTTAAATCTGGATTAGTCTGTTTACACTAGACTGTCTGCGTTTTTCTGGTTTAGACAAGCCCAAAGGCTTTCTGGAAGGTTGGCAGCATAGGCAATTGGTAACTGTCAATAGTGGGGGGTGGGCACAGGAGAGGGGCTGGGCAGAGGCTGTATAGGGTTCTACAGGGTTTTCAAAAATCGAGGGGGGGATGTGCCCCCCTCAAAAGTCACCCATGGTTGGCAGATGTTAGCATGCTTGCTCTTTGGCATGAAGTGTGCAGTTTGTGATCATCTAACTGCCTGTTCCCTAGACTCTCTCCTTTGCATTGCATAATACTTCACTGCCCAGTAGGAGCTTCCCTAGCAATACAGAGACTCAATCTTGTTTGAATGCATGTAATTTGCCATTAGTCTCCTATATCAGCTTCCAAATGTCTCTGCAGTAGTATTGCAAAGTGCCAGCAGGTCTAACAGTGGGCGTTTTTACACGCACCTTATTGCTCCCAGACTTCAAAGTCCAGGTTCAGTAAACTTGCACGTGGGGACCTTAGATGCTCCTCCACCCTCCTGGAAGTTGGCATGGTGCCGTTGTAAACAGCGGCGCCCTACAGGAGGGCAAGGGAGCATCTAAAGTTCCTGTATGCAAGCTTACTGAATACCAACTTCGAAGTCTGGGAGCAATAAGGTGTGTGTAAAAACACTCAGTATTTTTTCTTAGGCCTTGTCTACACAGACGTTGGTATCTAGATCAGGGGGTAGCCAAGAGGCAGATTGTGATCTACTGGTAGATCACAAGCTAGTCTCCAGTAGATCATGGTGTGTGAATGGGACCAGGGATTGGTCCTGGTAGACCAGGGAGTGTCTCCAGGGAAGATGGGAGTTATTGATTTATTTATTTATTTTTATATTTTTTAGCCACCCCCTCATGCCTATGGCATCTTGGGGTGGCTTACAAAGTCAATAAAATATATAACAATAAAATCCAATAAAAATCCAAGACTACAAAACATTTTAAAAAATCTTTAAAACCCCCAGATTTATCCCCAGCTACCCCACCCACTCCTACGAAGGCCTGGGCGAACAGCCAGGTCTTGCAGGCTCGGTGAAAAGCCAGCAGACCTGGGGCCAGGCGGGCTTCCTCCAGAGCACAGGAAAGACTCTCTAAAGGGCAGTCCTCCTCTCCACTTCTGAGAACAGTTGCTGAGGTACCCTAGAACTGGGAGCCAGCAGGAGGGGTCCTGGCCTGGAGCAATTAAACCAAAAAGGATTATGGTAGATCACCTGAGATTTATGCTTGGATCACATGTACGATAAGTCCAGCTACCCCAATCTAGATTAATGCGAGTTAAATGGATGTCGGCCAGTTTTAAACTAATTACAAAGTGCACATGCAGAGATTGTCACTGGTTTAACTAAATAAATTTAAAAACACACATATAGTTAAACTGGTGCAACTGTATGCATAGCCCAGGCTTTGGAGAGCCTACATTCACAGAATCATAGAGCCATAGGGCTGAGTAACCAATCATGCTTAGCCCATACTGGATTGATGTTTCATCTAACCTATTTTTTCAACTTCCACCAGCGGTGATTCCACAAGTTCCCATGGTAACTGTTCTCATGATTAGAAAATTCTTCCTGAGAGTTAACCTTTGTCTTGCCTCCTGCAGTTTAAGGCCATTGCCTCGTCTCTGCATGGGTGGCAATGCTCTAATTTGTCTTGAGCTCCTCAAATATGATGTTTATTTTTCTGCCTAAAACAGTAAGTCCCTCTAGATCCTACCCCAGTTGCTCACCAGAGCAATGCTGGCTCACACTGTTTGAGATTGCAGCCCGTATAGTTCTTTCTTTCTTCTTTATAGGCCTCAGAGGCAGGGGGCTGCTGCCACTCGGCTCCCTTTCACAGTTTTTACACCAGTGTAGTTCTGTTGTCTACAGTGAAGTTACTCCAAACTGTTGGAAATTGGGTGAAATTAGCCAAGCGTTTGTCAGGCAGGGATAGGGACTGAGGAGATTGGAAATGGGGGATTTTAGTTCTTATTTATTTATATTTATTAGCCTCCCCCTCATGTCTACGGCATCTCGGGGTAGATTACGAAACCAAAAAACACATCAATAAAATTCAATAAAAACACTTGGGTTTGTTTTTTTGGCTTTTTTTTTTATTTGTGAATTTTAAAATATATTTTATGTATTGTAACCCACTCTGAACCCTTGGGATAGGGTGAGATAAAAATTTAAATAAATGAAACTAACCCCAATAAAATAAGAATTGTTTTTATATATTTGTGTATTATGGTTTATGGTTTTATTCATTTTAATTGTAAGCTGCCCTGAGCGCAGGATTCCAAATAAAGTAATTCATTAATTAATTATTGATATGAATCTCTGTACTTTGCCGATATTAATAGCTGGCTGAATTCCTGCAGTTAATCCTACTGCACCGTCTTCAGAGTAGCTTTAATCGAATTACTTTGATTGCTGAGTACAAGGAACTTTGCTCTTGTAAAATGCAGTTACACTCTGAAAAGCCAATCTGTAAAAATGCCTCCTTGCATCTTTAAAATCTAATTTCCTCTGAGCTAAACCGTGATTATGCCACGAGCAAGGGCCATCATCAGGCTGGTGAGCTAACCCAGGAGCAAGAGAGGACTTAGAGAGTGACATCTCCCACAGCAACCAGGGCACTAGGGGAGAAGTGTGGAATGGAGCAGACTGAATTAGAATAAGCTATAGGGCACCTAAAATGTTTTCAGTTGGATGCAAGCTTAGGATTCAGGCAAACATCATCCTAGACAGAATTGATGTTGTTTATAATGTTTATTATACCACCAGGCATATATTTCTTTCTGTTTTGCCCCCATTCATGGTAGCTTGTGCCAGGGAATCCCAATGAAAGAGTGTGTCCTTAGTACAAGAAGGATCCGAGTGGAGATCTACTGCTTGTGTGTCAAGTAATCAGAAAGTTCACTGGTGTAGCAAAGCAACAATGGGCCTAAGCTCCTGTCCCAACTATGAGCCTCTGTAAGAGCAAGGGGGCAGGGTCCCCTAAGAGGGCTCTTGGCCAGCCTTGGCCGTCCCCAATAAAGGAGACGGCAATACCCTGGCTGCCACTGAGCTCTCTTGGGAAGGCCACTGCCCACCCACCCCAATCCCAGAGCAGCAACAATCCTGTCAAGAAAGAAGCACTCCACCTCCGTCCTCTCTGAAAACTTCCTTCTTGGTGTGGCACCATGGCCCTTTGCAAGTGGCCGGAATGCCACTAGGACAGTTTCAAAGCTGGCGTTGGCAGAGTATTGGCCCTGCCCACTCTGAAAAATTCCTAACAGTGCTCAGGCTGCTTGCAAAGGGGCCCCCTGGAGTCCAGAGTCCAGGCTCAACTGCATCCCTTTGCTCCATGGGAGCTACACCCCTGGGAACGTTCTAAGCAGCACATAATACGGGCAGCAGGGTGAGGAGCATCCGAGGCGTGGGGTTTGGGACACGGTCAGGTCTGGAGTCAGGATCAGGGAGGACCAGGGACCCAAAGGGAGGAGCAAGACCAGAGGGGGAACAGGGAGACTGGAACAAGGCCAGGACAGGGGCAAGGGTGGGGAGAAAGGAGGAGTGAGGACAGCAAGCCGAAGGGAGAGTGTTGCTCCACCCAGCTTCCTTGTGCTTCCAGCAACCTGGAAGTGCTGGCAGCCAGCCAGGAAGTTGGGAAGTGTGGCAGGGCTGGAGAGGGATAGAAGGGGGAATGTGGCTAGGGAGGGACTGGGCTTGAGGAAGAGGAGAGGGCTGGCTACTGCTCCAGAAACACTGGGTGTGCAGGTTCAAGACTGGGCATGACTCTTGAAACTGCAGCCATAATCTAGTCCTGTATCGTGGGATGAATTTCAGTCAGTGACCCCAGCAGATGCCCTAGGGTCTGTTCGGGCTACAACTTGTGAATTAGATCCCTGCCCGTCCTGGTTGGTTAAGACCATGACCAGGGAGACATTAGGGCCAGTGCTGGCTGGGGTAATTAATACCTTCCTTCGGGAGGGGGAGGTGCCAGACTGCTTCAAGGAGGCTGTGGTCCACCCCCTCATCAAGAAACCATCTGTCGAGGTGGATGCTCTGGCAAGTTACCAGCCTGTCTCTAACCTCCCCTTTTTAGGGAAGGTTATTTCTGTGGCCCAGCAGCTACAGGCACATCTGAACTGCACCTATTTTCTTGATCCCATGCAGTTGGGTTTTCATCCAGGTTATGGCATGGGGACAGCACTAGTGACTTTGGTCAACAACTTCCTAGTATAGCTAGATAGGGGGTCGTATGAGCCTTCTAGCTCTACTGGATTTCTCAGACGCTTTTGATAGAGTTAACCACGAGATATTGGTGACCTGCCTGCGGGACCTGGCTGGGGTGGACGGAGCCATCTTATGGTTCCGTTCTTATCTTACCGGCAGATCACAGTGAGTGGTTCTAGGGGATTGTACTTCGTCCCCTGAGGCGCTCTCATGTGGTGTCCCACAGGGTTCCATTCTATCCCCTCTCCTGTTTAATGTGTATATGAAGCCACTTGTGGAGATCGTACGCAGCTGGGGAGTCAGATGTCATCAATACGTGGCAACACCCAGCTGTATTTATCATTTTCATCCAACCCAGGCGCTGCTGTCTCCCTGCTATCTCGGTGTTTGGCCACTGGGTGGGGACTGGATGAGGTCGAGCTGACAAACTCAATCTCGATAAGATAGAGATGATGTTGGTTGGCGGGGTCAGTGATCTGGGAAAGGGGAACACTCCTATTATTGGGGGTGTTTGCCCTCCTTTGTTTCCATCTGTGCGGAGTCTGGGGGTGCTCCTGTACTCGCAGCTGTACTTGGACCTTCAGGTGTTGGCTGTGGCCAGTGTTGCCTTTCGCCAATTACAACTGGTGAGGAGGCTCTGCCCATGTCTCGGAGACCTCCCCACTGTCATCTATGCATTCATCACCTCGAGACTAGACTATTGCAATGCACACTACATGGGGCTGCCCCTGGTGACGGTCTGGAAGTTACAGCTGGTGCAGAACATGGAGGTCCGTCTCTTGAGTGGGACGGGCCACAGGGAGCACATTACACCAGTGCTCCGAGCACTGCACTGGCTGCCTGTTGTCTTTTGGGCCCAATTCAAGGTGCTGGTTTTGACCTCTAAGTCCCAGGTCGGGGTCCTTCTTACCTTAAAGATTGCTTCACTCCCTGGGCGGCTCCTGCGGTCATCCAGAAGTGCCCTCCTGGGGATCCCACACTTCCAGCGGGTCCAGATTGGCAGGTGGGCATTCTCGGTAGCCGCACCGTCGCTGTGGAATGCCCTCCCAGTGGAGGTTTCACTCAGCCCAAGTCTCCTTGCCTTCTGATGTAGTTGCAAGACCTGGCTCTTCCATCAGGCATTTGGCGGGGGGGAGGGGGCTGGGGTTTTTTTTTACTGGTCATACATTTTTAGCTCTGTTTTTATGGTGTTTTCCTTTTTAATATTTATATTGATGTATTTATTTTTGTATTGTGACTATTGTGAGCCACCTTGAGTCGCCTTGCGTGAAAGGGGCAGGATAGAAGTACTTATAATAAATAAATAAATAAATAATAATAATCAGGGAAAAGTAGAAATGCTAAAATGGCAGCTTTTGTGGCTAAAACACTAAGATAAGACTTGGAGGCAGTTCCGAGCTATGCCACAAATATCCTGTAAGTCACTTAACTCTGTGCCTTAGCTCTCCGACAGGGATGATAACAGTTTCTCGTTCTTGTTTCTTTCAACAGCAACTTGTCGGGGACAGGGGCAATCCTGTGCTATTTGTTTTGGGAAGCACCTTATGTACCATTTGGTGTGGGTGCTACATGAAATTATTTTAGTTATGATTATTACTAAGTACATTACTGAGCATGTGGGGCCTAGTAAAAAGTAATAAATAATACCTGCTCTCTGGGTCTCTTCTAGAAATAACATATATTCACTGATTGAAACATTTCTTCATTGTTGGCTCTGCAACACTTCTCTTGCAAAGTAAATTAGCAATCCTTTTGCTTCAGGGTATCCATATGCTGATCACTGCTCTAGGAAGAAATTCACTGTGGTAGTTGTAGCATAACTCAGTTAAGTGCTTTATGAAAGTTTTCCATTCCTCTGAAAAGTCCAGCACTGTTTTCTGTTAGAACATGGGCTTCAATGAGGCTATTCTGGAGTAAGTGGTAAGTGGATCACAGCCCCAGTCTCCTTGTAATGTAACTAGATGGCTCACAGGGCTGTTCATGCCTATGTGCTTAAAGCTTTTTGAATAGGTTAGAAAACTGCTTCTTGTGTTCATCACAGTGACTGCCTAGTACCTATTGCTCTTCTCCCAGCAATACGGTGTCATTGGCCAAGGATTTCGTATATGATGCACGTGGGCTCCCTCTTCCTTTTATATTTAGGCCAAGTTCCTTGTCTTGACCTTCAAGGCTCTTTATGTCCTTGCTTCCCCATATCTTTCTGCACTTGCTTCCTGCTATGTTCCCACCCGGGAACTTCACTTCACCTCTGCCATCGCTTGGGGTGCGCTTCCAAAGAAAATTACAGATTCAGATTCGTTGCTGATTTGGATCTGTAATTTCTAAATGTAATAACAGATTCAGATTACGGATCCATATTTAAGGCCACTTTTGCACCTGCTTGAACGGGTCATTAGAAGCTTGGGAGAGGGGACGCATGCAAATCATTCATGTCTTTGATCAGATATGAGTGCCCTGAGGTGGGTGATTGTCATTGAAGCTTTTGTGTGTGTCTACAAAGGTGGTTGACTTAGCTGCAAAATCCAGTTCTGTCCATCTCTTTTGTAAACACGCATAAAAACGTCAATCACCTGCCTCAGGGCATCCACACCTGATCAAAAACACACCTGATTTGCATGTGTCCCCTCTCCCAAGCAGGTGTGAAAGTGCCCTAAACCAATACAAAATCAAAAATAATTTTTTTAAAAAAACATTAAAAAATCATTGAGTATGTGTAAAATGGCTACTGGACCATTCTGTGCATGTGTGTCCTTTTCCAAAACGGCAGCAGGATTTTTTTAAAAAGGGTCACATGCTAAGTACAGTCTGGTGGCCATTTTGCTCATGCACAATGATTTGTTTTTTTTAAAAATAACTTTTTAAAATAGATTTTAATACAAATCCACAATGGGCAGGTTGCCACTGTTGCAGTTTGTTACAGATTAATCGTAGTGGATTAATCCAAATCCATAACATCCATCCCTAGCTACCACACCCTCACCTGTCCCTGAGTCTCCTGCTCCCTGAAATGTCTTTGCCCCCCTCTTCCCCCGATGCCTGGAACTCCCTCCTGAGTGTATTTGCTCTGATCCCTCCCTCTCAACCTTCAAATCCCTCTTAAAAACCTGCCTCTTCCTTTTCTCTAGGTCCTCACCCTACAGAGATGCTCCTCCTACTGTCTTATCATTCAGGGTCTCCTTCTCTCCTGTAACTAAACTAAGCACATGCACTTTCACAGGGCACTCCACTCCAGGGTGCATATGCACTAGTACTTACATGCGCGTGGGCCCTCAAGCCTCATGGGTTCCAGGGCGGCTGCACTTGCTGCATCTATTAGAACTATGCCCTTGCACCTGTGACTTCTCAGCCTTTCCTAGATTGTTAGCCCCTCAGGGCAGGGATCCGTCTCTAATTAATGATTGCCCAGTGTCCGGTACATTGCTGGCCTTTAAAGAAATAATAATAATTAATAATGCAATGTACATATCTAACTGACTTAGCATTACACCACAGTGAGCTCAGCACAGCCCACTACCAGCACCGTCTTTGGTCCAAGAATTCAGTGAATTTTGTCCAACTTCTCTAAAGAACATTCCTACTTCAGTATGTGGCTTTTGCAGGGAACACAATCAGTCCAACCCTATCCTTATTCCTGAACTCGGCCTGAGCAAATGATTGATGACTAACCAACCCCTTCAGCGGACTGCCTGTCTGGCAGGTGATTTTCTCCTGCAAAAAAACCCTCACATTATCTGTGTCATTCTGTATCCTGAGTAAACAGTTTCCATTGTCCTTCAGAATGTTTCCCTGCTGCCTGGACATGTTTACAGGCAGCAAATTTTAAAGCAAATAAAATAATTGCACAGTGTTGAACACCTTGCCATAAGGAGGCATTTAGGACCAATTAACAATTTTCCATCCCAATTTTTAATAGTTTTTGAGGGTTTTTTTGGGGGGGGGGGGTTGTTTAAAATGAAAATGGGTCTCTTTCCAGAACTGAAAACTTCTGTGAACAGCTCCCTCCAAATCCCTCCTAAAAACCTCTCTCTTCCACCAGGCCTTCCCCAGCTCCTCATCCCCTTAGATTGCTCACTTCTACTTCTGCTTACCTTTTCTCAGCCTTTAGGATTCCTCTTATAACTAGCACCTGCAACCTCTCAGCTTGATGAACATACTCGTGCGGCCTTCCCCTTGTCACCCCCTCCCCTTCCCCATTCAAGCCTGTAAGCTCCTTGGAGGCAGTGACCCATCTCTAATTACAACTGTTCCGCACCAGGCACATTGCTGGCGCTATATAAATAATTAATAAATAATGATCATATTTTTCTGCCTCTTATTGTCCTTCCCATGTTTTTCTTTTATTTTCACTACTAAATGCAATATAAAATGATAAAGGGCTTTTCTTTTCACTTTTTTTATTTAACTTTTTTCTTATGACTTTTAATGGAAATAAACACCTTGGAAAATTTCCCTTTCCATCTCTGTCTTTAATTTGTAACTGCTAATGATTTTCCACTCACCTCCTGCTCAACACCTCCACATGGTGTACATACCTCTGGGGTGATGGGACAAGTCTGCCCCCTGGTGGGCAATAGCACAATGCATCACTTTACTGGTATAGCGAGAGACTCCAGAATTTCGAGTACATCCTCCGAGACTGGTTTTTCTGCACCACCTAGTGGCTTTTAGTATTTCTACACATTTTGGTTTTTGCCAGCATCTTTTTCCCTTCTACCCCTTTCCCTTATTTTATTACTTTCTCATTTCTCAGTCTCCCACACCTTTTCTGATCTCCTCTCTCCTTTTTCTGTCCCAGCACACAAGCACAAAAAACAAGACATCCTGCAGCCCTGTGACACGGAATATCCTGTCTTTGTGTACGAGGCAGCCATCCAGGAGACCAATGGACTCATTGAGTGCGGAGATTGCCAAAAGTAAGAAGTGTAACTTCACCCCTTCAGCTTCTTCTGTGCCTCTGGCTCATCCCAGCTAAGCCTTGTTGAAAGGGATTGACAGTAACTTGAGAACCAACCCATTGTATTCTGTCTGGTTACCACCCTCTTGAGAGAACCTGCCAGCAGAAAATTCCCCTAGACATGTAAACAGTAAACATGTAAATAGATGGGATCCAAAACAATGGGAGAGTCTCAGAAACCACACAATGGAGTGTAAGATGTAGGAGGTGTGTCTTTACTCCCCCTGGCCCTTCGCTGAGGGAGTGCAGTCCAGGAGGAAACAGCCTGTGTGTATTTTAGAAGCTGTGGTTGTTCTCATTTTGCTGTAATCTCTTAGCCCTGCAAAGCCCCACCCCCCTTAGACCCATTCGGTTCTTGCAGATTACTTTTTCAAATACTTTCACACCATTCCAATGGGCGAGGTACCTACCCCTGCCTTAAAATAGGAGAGATCCGGCAACGCTAGCTGGTAAGAGCCAAGTGTGGCCTGTGGCTAGTTTTTACTGGGTCTCTTTCCAGTTCCTGGATCTGGCCCCTGGCTCCAGCTCCTCCTCTGCCCCCCAAGCACTGAAAGACTGAGCTGAGGGTAAGGGAGCAGAGATAAGGAGATGCACACAAGGAGAGGAGACAGATCTATGGCACAGACATATAATCTTGGAGCCTCCGAGCACACCCCTAAGCGCCCTACCCCCAACTTCTATGCAGCCTTTTCAGAACTGGTATTCATTTTCAAAGTGGCCCCTGGGAGGGAAAAGGTTCCGCTGCTCTTGTTTTACTGGAACGTCTCTCATTTCAGAACCCCGCGGCTCCAAAGAAAGCAATGGAGGCCCCTTATTTCAGAATCCATCTGCTCCAAAATGGCCCTTATTGTTGACATTTTGATCTGGCATCCCTGCCAGTAGCTTCAAACTTCCAGTAGAGGGAAGCAGAGCACTGCAACTGGCACTGTGGCTACTGTCAAAAGTAGTCAGAGCATGTGGGAGGTTTTGGGCTTCAGGAAAAGTTCTGAGCTGTAGGCCTCCCAGGCAGGAGTGTGCCGGAGAAAGGTCAATG
The DNA here is from genome assembly GCA_003113815.1 of Sphenodon punctatus. NCBI lineage: Eukaryota > Metazoa > Chordata > Lepidosauria > Sphenodontia > Sphenodontidae > Sphenodon > Sphenodon punctatus. The sequence goes on from QEPC01008951.1 coordinate 4,158,265, forward strand.
CAGTTTATAGCCTGAGGCTGTGGCTAATAAGTCTGGGGACACATGGAGGGAAGAGGAGGTCTAGGCAGGTCAGGTGTGTGTGAATAATGAATTTGTATGAAGTTTTTTTCAAACCTCATTCATAGCCACGCCCCCTTATCGAGGTAGCTTGCTCAGCTCTGCTTAGGCTTGCCACCTATACATGTTTTAAGGAACACATGAAAAATACATGCTGCTGGGCCTAGACCAGCACCTTGCCAATGCAGGCCCTGCAACATGTATTTTTCATAAGTGTTCCTTAAAAATGTGCATCGGTGGCAACCCTAGCTCTGCTAGCAACTGGCAGTGTGATGGCATCTCACTTTATCACACTGAACATGCTGCTGGCACTCTGTACCTCTTGCCATTCCCACTGGCTGTTTCTGTCTTTTGCTTTGTAAAGCCTGCAGTTCTGATTCCCTGGTTCTTCTGTCGACTCCCCTGCTGGCATGCTGCTGCAGTGCAGTACATGCTGAATGGCACTTTTAGCAAAGAACTATTAGGGGGTTAACAAAGTGACTCGGAATATTACGGGCTAGAGCCATGCTCTTGTACCCCAAAATGGCCCCCTCTACAATAGCAGTGGCTCCCCAGCCAATGCAACATGTGGCTCAGAACAAGCCACAGGTTAGAGACCACTAATGTAGGGGGAAGCAAAAAAAGAATAACGGATCAAAACACACATGGCTACAGGCTTTAACTAAGGCCGCTTTCAGACATCTCTTTCCCCCACTTCCCCCCCGTGCATATTTTGGCTGCAGGAGGGAATGTGCAGTCAGGATATGTGCAGGGTGCCGCTGGTCTGAAAGTGTCCCGTTCCCGTCCGTCTCCCCACTCCCCTGTGCAGCTTTGCTGGCAAACACCCGCAGAGATACAGAGCAGGATTTCCTGCTCCGTATCTCTACGAGTGTTTGCCAGCAAAACCACACAGGGGGGCTTTTATACCAGTGGCACCCCACGCATATCCTGGCTGCGTATTCCCTCCCGCAGCCAGAATATACGCGGTGGGGGAAGGTCCGAAAGTGGCCAAAGAGTCACACTATGGGTGCAGTCCTCACCCATTTAAGGCTGCTTTCCCACAAGCTGCTTTGGTGCCGCGGGAGCATGCACTATTCAAATCTATCACAGCTCCCGTCCCGTGGGAAAGTAGGAATTGTGGCTCTCCACCAGCAAGCTCGCACAACGGACAGGGTAGTGAAATCCTACCCTGTTCATTGCATGAGCTTGCCAGCGGGAGAGCCGCAATTCCTACTTTCCCACGAGACGGGAGTTGCGCTAGATTTGAATAGCACATGTTCCCACAGCGCCAAAGCAGCCTGTCAATGGGAATTTTGCCATTGACTTCAGTGGGTTCAGGATTGTGGCTTGTGTGTGAATACACACACATGCCTGCACAGAATGGCATGCACTCGCACAATCCACTGCATTGACCGACAGAGGAGTGGGGTGGGGTCCTGTATTTCTCGCGTGGGGAATTTTAATATTGGAGGAGGGGAATTTTGGGGGTTGGGGTGTGGTGTCGGGGGTTGCTGACCTCCCTCTGGTGGCAGGAGAGAGAGGTTAGGGGGTGGTGTGGAGGGGAACCCCTGGTGTGAGCAGGGACAATCCTCTGGGGGGCGAGGGTTGCCCGCCGGTGGCAAAGGTGGGTTGGGGGGTGGGGTTCCTCTCGCCGGCCTGTCGGGGCAGCGTATGGAGGGTGGGTGTCTAACGGGGCTCTCTGAGGAGGGGAGGGGTTCCGCAGCTATCGGGGTTGTTACGGGTCGGGGGAGATATAGTCCAATGGGGAGGTGTGTTCCATCAGTGAGGAGGGAGCGGTGCCTTGTGCCCATTCCCCTCTCGACCCCCCATGCAGGTAGGTTGTGGGTTGAGGCCCAGGCCTTGGTCTGGTGCTGCTGAACGCAAGGTCAGTTGTCAATAAATCATCTACCATCCGGGAGTTAATCCCGGAGTGGGACGCCGACCTTGTGTGTATTACAGAGACCTGGCTGAACAATGAATGGGGCCCTATTCTGGCCGATCTTGTTCCGGCTGGGTTCTCTGTGCAGCATCAGCCTCGGCTGGAGGGCTGTGGGGGGCGGTGTAGCCATTGTTATTAAGGATGCATTGTCTTTTAGGAGATATCCGGTGCAGGCTCCAGCAGGTGTTGAATGCCACCACCCTCACCTGCTGACAACTCCTCTAACTCCTCAAATGTATTCATCCCTTCTCCCTTGCTGCCCCCCATGCCTGGAACTCCTTCCCAAATACACTTGCTCTCCTCCCTCCCTCCCATCCTTCAACTCCCTCCTGAAAACCTACCTCTTCCATCTGGCTTTCCCTAGCTCCTCACCCCCTTAGTCCCCCTCCTGATTTACCCAAGGCCCCCTTCTCCTGTGTAACTAATCTAAGCATGCGCACCTGTGACCTCTCAACTTTATGAATGTATCCTTGTCTCTCCCTCTGTTCCCCCCACCCCTCATCTCTCTCAGATTGTATGCCCCTTGCGACAGGGACCCTGTCTATATTTAACAATGGTAAAGCGCCAAGTAGACTGCTGGTGCTATATGAATAATAATGCCCACACCATACACACAATCCTACGTGGTCTCAGGCATCCTTGGCTATCCCTTGAATGGTTTCCATACATGGCTAAACAGGAGCACACATTCCTGTATACACATGCACGCATCCTCTTCACACATTCTCACCACCCTGTATACACACATACTCATGCAAATTCTGATGACTCCTAGCCTGTGCACGCACACACGCACGCAAGCACATACATTTCCTGCAATATCTTTTATCCAAAGTTCCTTGATGTTTGTGACATGTGCACAAATTATACTCAAACATTAACATGACAGTAAATTGTATGTTAAGGCAACTTGATTAAATATCAGACCAATCTATACGTTTTTCTTTTATTTATTAATAAAAAAAATTATGACAACTGAAATTAAGCTGCACATGTGTGGTATGGTGACTGAACAATACTTATACATGATGAGGAATGTATACAGTTTAATTTCAGTTGTCATTTTTAAAATTAATAAATAAGAAAAGAAAAATGTATAGATTGGTCTGATATTTAATAAAGTTGCCTTAACATACAATTTACTGTCATGTTAATGTTTGAGTTGAATTTGTAATGCCGCCTTAACAAGCTTCTTAAACCGAAGGTTTTTTTGTCTAAGTAATTTGCCCTTCTTTTGAAGCTTAATAGTTTTGTTAATGCATTAGCTTGCCCCAGACACAACAACACTGCAGGTGCACACAGGTGCTTACTCATCCCCCGCCCCCACATCCCTCCCATGGAGCAACCTGTTTTTTCACAGGTTTCTCTGTGCAGGAGTGATGGATAGAGGTGCGTGTTACACAGGAGCGCACAAGCGACTGCTTTCATATGAGGCGCACCCACCCATGCCACTACATGGGTGCATCTCATGTAAAAGAGGTCACACACATTCACACACATGCTCTCACCCCTCACATACACACACATTCTAACTGATCACATACAATCATTCAGACACAGTACACACATGCTCAGCTCACACATTCATTCAAATTGATCACACACACACTCATCCATACACACTACACTCACATGCTCTCACCTCACACACTCATTCAAATTGATCTGTCATGCTGCTAGACCAGGGGCGTAGCTAGGGTGCAATGGGCCCCTGGCCAAGAAGTCAAGTTGGACCCCCTCTTTGTGTCCTACCGGCAGGCCTAGGGGTGCCGCTCGGCTTGGCGGGCCTGGAGGTGCTGCTATCAAACACACAAGACACCTAAAATGCAGCCAGCCATTTACCTGCATTATGCCATGAAAAGAGACATATGTGATATATAGATAGATAGATATAACCAGTTCAGTTATGCCCCTGTAATCAATTCACACTGCCCCCCCACACATAACCGACCCCCCACACATAACCATTTCATTTATGCCCCTGGGGCAGTGTTAATTGATTATATGGGGAGGGGAGGCATAAATGAACTGGTTATGGGGTGCGGGTTTAAAGACAGTATTCCTGTTAGCAATAGCTTCATTAAGAAAAGTTAGTGAAATAGCCGCCATAATAATCTCAGAACCATATTTGCAGATTTTCCAAGATAGAATAGATATTGCTTTACATCCTAAATTCCTACCTAAGATAGTATAAGTAAGACAGTTGTGAGAATGTGGCCCTTTTTACACGGGCCTCTCCCACCCATGAACATGCAGATTTCTGCGTGTTCATGGGTGGGGGAGCACTATGTGAACGGCGTGGTGCTTGCGCCCGCAGTGAATGAGGGTGCATGCGTGTGCCTGGCCTAACACGCATCCCCACTCACCCCCCCATCACGTCGCCACACACGGAGCAACCAGGGAGAACGGCGGTTGCTCCATGGGTGCAGATGAGTGGGGGGAGGTGTGGCCATGTGCACGCCCTGCCCATGCACTGGTGCACGCACGGACCACCACCCAGCGGAGCCATGTAAAAATATCATGTGAGGAGCCACTCGAAGAAGAACAGAAGGTTGCTGCGATGTAAACAAGGTTTTTCAGATGGCTCCAAACATTCTCACAACACCCACCCTTCCAGCCCCGCACGGAATACTCGTATATTTGTAGAAAGGGTTGGCAGGAACTGTCATTCTGAGGAGGAGAGTGCTTTTTATACTAGAGGAGCTCGCACGTGGTCTATTATTTGAATATGGTGAGTATGCAATGCACAACCCAGTTGTGAGAATGTTGGGAGCCATCTCGAAGAACCTTCTTTACAAGGCAACAACCTTCTGATCACTCACATGGGGAGGAGCTGTTTGTAAACAAACAGCTTTATCGTCTAGTCCGATTGGTGTCCTGGTGTCCCTGCTGCTGCAGTACTACTAGCAGGCAGAGGCAGGTGAGGGTTGGGGACCCCCCACCTTCAACCCCCATCCTGCCCCTGAACTCCCCTTCATTGTTTGTAACCACAGAACACATATGTTGTTGGAGGAAAGCTAGAATGGTCACTAACCAAACATTTCTGCTCTACTGACTCCCATTGAACAGCACAGGTGCTGTTCAATGGGAGTTTGCTGTTGCCTTAACTATAGGGCCGCAACTGTGGCCCTATAATAAAGACAGCAGAGCCTCTACTTATTGCCAAACATGAACATGCATGTGCTTGCAAGCTGCAACCCAGATATGCCTGCTTATCTTACTGTGTCTGCCCACACTCATAAACACACATGCACAAATCTGTGTAACTCCACACCCTGGACGCCTGATACATCTCATTTGCACTGTATGTTGGAGTTACTGGACTTGGCCGCTTCCCACCAATGTTGCTGTGTTTCATCATTCCTTAATTAAAATGATATATTTCAAACTAGTGAACGTCTCACCAAGCTCTATCTGTCTTATGCCTCTGCCTGATGAGTCTCAACAGTTTGAGCCAAGCCAGTTTGGAGTTATCCAAGAGCAAATATTTGCCTAAAAATGTTATTAGCTGAATAGTTCCTGCCCTGTCTCCTAGCCTAGGACAGCATTTTCATCCATGTCTTGCTCTAATCTCTGGCTTTGGGTGGGTGGCGATGTGCTTTCTCTCCCCTGCAGGATGTTTGTGGTGCAGCGAATTGCCAACAGTAACCTCCTGCTCCTGGTTACAGACGCTGTCTGCGACTGCAGCATCTTTCCACCCGTCCTGCTGCAACCTAAAGAAGTCAAATATATCCTTCTTCTATCAGAGGGCATGCTAGAGTCAGCGCCTCTTCTCACCACTCTTTTTCTAACATAACTACAGGCCTGGCACTATTGGGGAGGAGGGAAGGTGGACAGGAAGAGAGATTTGCCTCCAAAGCACTCTTCAAGGATCCCCCAAATTATTGTCAGGAAGACCAAAATGTGTACAAAGATGCCTGGTGCTAAGCAGAGGCTCTGACAAGGACGACATTGTATCTGCCTATTTCTGACTAAGGGGTCCCAATACCTGCTGATCCCATCTCCTGTTTTACCCTCTTTTCCGCCCCCACTAATGAGAGCCTAGAATCAGCTCTGTGTAGCAATCACTGTGGGGGTGGGAACAGATAATCTGCTCCTATAGCAATTGGTGGAGGAGGGAGGGCAGCATGGCTAAATGTTGCAATGCAGCAGGATGTACATCCATACATAATGGGAGGGGACCAGGCAGGGCATGCAAAGGAAGTAATTAGAAAGTTTGGAAGACAGGGCAAGCAGATTAGACATGGAGCAGAGCGAATATAAAATGTGCCATTTACTGGGTCAGACCAATGGTCCATCCAGCCCAGCATCCTGTCTCTGACAGTGACCAGCCTCAGTTGACTCAGGGGAGTATGCAGCAGGTTGCAATGAAGTAATCCATTTCCTTCCATCCTCCCCCAGCTTCCTCAGGGGTCTTGTTCCCCATACCAACTCTTAATCACTTAATCACTCTTAATGGACCCGGCTTTCAAACATTCATCCAGTCCCTTTTTGAAGCCTGCTACGCTCCTGGCCTGGACAACAAACTCTGGCCATGAGTTTCACAATTTTGTTATACATTGGGTGTAAAAGTTGTTTTAAATCTGCTCCTTGTTAACTTCATGGAGTGACCCCTGGTTCTGTTGTTTTAGGAAGGGTAAATAGCAGCTCCCTATTTACCTGTTCTATACCTTTCATGATCTTGTAAACTTCTATCATGTTCCCTCTCAGTCATCTCTTCTTCTCCAGGCTGAAGAGTCCTAACCTATCAAGCCTTTCCTCATACAGAAACTGCCCTATGTCTTGGATCATTTTTGTTGCCCTTCTCTGAACCTTTTCCAGTTCTGCTATGTCTTTTTTGAGATGCGGTGACTAGAACTGGACACAGTATTCATAAGAACATAAATTATTATTATTATATATATATTGGAGTCGCCCTGTATGCCTACGGCATCTCGGGGCAACGTACAACTAAAAACATTCATAAAACAATTTTCTAAAAACATCAAGAATTTAAAAAGACATCACTAGGGCAGGAGAATAAATAAAAATAAAATAAGGGCAGGGAAGAGCTAAAAAAAACCCTATCCCACCCTCCCCAAAGGCCTGGGCAAACAGCCAGGTTTTACAAGCCCACCGGAATGTTAAAAGGCTCGGGGCCAGGCGAGCTTCCTCCGAGAGGGAATTCCAAAGACACGGCCCGGCCACCGAGAATGCCCTCTCCATTGTGGCCCCCCCTGCTTCACACGGGGGACCTCCAGGAAGGCACCCCCCGGCAGACTGAAGGAGTCGCTCTGGGGCACGGAGGGCAAGGTAAATAATGCCATACTGAGTCAAACCAATAGTCCATCGAGCCCAGCATCTTGTCTCGATAATAACCAATCTTGGTTGCTTGGGAGAAGTACCCAACAGGTCACAATGAGCAATCCATTCCCTGTTGTTCACTCCCTGTTCCCAACAATAAGAAGTTACGTCCCGTAAACCTACTTGGCTAATAGCTGTTAATTCCAGGTGTGGTTACATCATAGATTTACATAGTGGCATTATATATTCTGATTTGTTATCTATCCCTTTCTTAATGATCCCTAATATGCAGTTAGACTTTTCTGATGCTGCTGCACAGAGCTGATGACATCAATGATCTATTCCACAATGACTCCAAGGTCTCTTTCCTCTGTAGTGACACCTAAGTTAGGCCACTTGCCCATGTTACCACAGTGCCTAATCTCCCGGCAGGGAAATCGTATGGCCCGCTGTGCACGTGGGTGCTTGCTTGAAATCAGACTCAGCTGCATCATGCAGCATTTTTTCTTCCAATTATCAGGGCTGGATTTCAAGTCCTGACAATCAGAAAAAAAAACAGCTGCTGGACGTGGCTGGTTCCACTTTCAAGCAAGCGTCCACATGCACAGCGCACCGTAAGCTTCCCAGCCGGGAGATTTCCCCACCGGGAGATTCAGCGCAGCAGTAATGTGGGCAAGTGACCGCAGATTCCAGCATTGTGTACGTATAGCTAGGGTTATTTTTCCCCATGTTTATCACTTGTCAACATTGAGTTTCATCTGCTATTTCGTTGCCCATTCTCCTAACCATGCTAGATCCCTTTGCAGCTCATCACAGTCTACCTTGGTCCTAACTATATTTAATAACTTTGGGCCATCTGCAAATTTGACTACTTCACTCTTCAACCCCCATTTCCAAATCATGAATGAACAGAGTAAACAACACCAGTCCCAGTACAGAGCCTTGTGGCACCCCACTGTTTACTTCTCTCCATTTTGAAAACTGGCCATTTATTCCTACCCTTTGTTTCCTATTTTTACCCAGTTTCCAATCCATAACAGAACTCTACCTTTTTTCCCATGGCTGCTTAGTTTTGTCAGTAATAATCACTGGTGGAGACCTTGTCAAAGGCCTTCTGAAAATGCAAGTACACTATATTGCCTGGGTCAAATTTATTCATATGCTTACTGACACCCTCAAAGAATGCCAGCAGATTAGTGAGGCACAACGTCTTGCAAAAAACACCCCCACCCCCACCTGCCCCATTGTGTCATGTTTGTCAGTGTGCTGAACAATCCAATTTTTTACAATGGTCTCCAGCTATTTGCCCAGTACACATCAGACAGTCACCTCTGGAGCCCTTTTTGAAAGGAAAAGAGAAATCTTCCCATTTAGCTGCCTACAAAGTTTAAACTTCCAAGGCCTAATGTTGAAAAGTGCTCTCTAGTGAAGCTGCAGCGCACCACAAGCGCAGATATTCCTATTTAGATAGCTAGGTCCCTAATGGGTCCTGCCTGAATGAAAGTGGGATAGAGGGGCGTAAGTCCCTTACTACTCTCTCCTTTCTGTGAGCCTTAGAGGGCATTACCAGACAGAATGATGAACGCATTGCACATCCATTGCTGTTGAACTGGGCGATACCATCATGGTCATGCAGCCAGTTTTATAAATGTCCAGCATAACTGCTGTTTCCTTTGTCAGTTCCATGAAGTGTAAAGCAACCAACCTTAGCCCGTCCCCAAACCCCTCTGCAACAGCAGCACCACCACCAAGTCAATCTGCTCCCAAATGTTTAATTGTTATTTTACCTGGAACGGCTTTTCCCTCAAAAGTCTATGCAATATCGCTTGGATGACCAGGGACTGGAAACAGGGCAGTGTGTGCCATCTCTAGACATAACAGATACTAGGAAACACATGTTGGCCACAACTGTGACTTTTTAGGAGACGACATGTATTGAACATGTAGGTGTTTGTGTAGCCAGCTTTTACAAACATAACACAAAACCCTAAAGAAGTAGCTAGCGTGGTGTGTGGCAACACCCGGGACTTCCCTCTTGCTCCATGGAGGAGCAAACTGTGACGGCACTTCCTCCTCAGCCCTGGCCAGCACACTGGAGCGATAGAGACATGGCTCTGCCCTCATGGGAGTAATAGCTCAGCATGAACTGCAATCTCCCATCATTGCCACACAAGGAAGTGAGGTTTCTTCCCTACCTACCCATTAACTCTGGATTCCGTACAAAGGCAGTGGAGAGGCCTATTCAGTGTAAGCAAATGTGCACACCGCTTCAAATGGGTGGGAGAGGCCGGGAGCCCACTCTGCCATGAGCAGGGGTCAGTAGTGTCTCAGTGGTGGGCACTTCCAGCAGCAGCATTTAATTTAAGGTGTTGGGGGCAGGGGAGGAGGCAGATGAGGGCAGGAGGACTGGGGGCCAGGGAGAGGGCAACCAAAGCTGGTGAGCTGGCATGGGAAACAGTAGCAGGGGCCCCACTTGTGGGAGGGGGAGAACTCTGTACTGGATTTAACTTGGATGCATTCAGGGGGGAAGGATTTCTGAGTCAAAGTCAAGGGCAGCAGCCCTGTAAAAATCTCTGGCTGCTCAGCGCTGTTCTCCAAGGCTCACAGACAGCTCAAAACAAATAGGACAAGCAGCTTGTGGGCAGAGGGGGGTCTGCAATGCTATTTGCCTGCCGTGGGGGGGAGGGCAGGGAGGTGTGGCAGAACCAGTGGGGAGGGGTGCAGAAAAGACCGTCATGGTGGAGGGAGGAGGAGGAGGAGGAGAAAAGCTGATCCCCAGCAGCAGACTCAGCTACCAGGCCGTCATCTGCCTCAGTCATAGGAACTGCTGTGACTCATCCCTCCCAGTCTTTGGCCTCGACCTTTTTTTCAGTCACTGCTGACGTCAAGCTTCTTGTCACAAAGTTCCTGTTAGTGGTGACTGGCCAGACGCAACAGACGCCTCCTGGCCTCGGATCCTGGTGATTCCCTCCCCACTACAGGGCAGGCTCGTCCTTTCCTTTCACACGTACTCATCAAACCTTTCGCTTATTCCCTTTTATAACCTTTGCTAAATATTGCCATTGCGCTTCTTCTCCCTGTCCTTAGCGTCCCCGGTTGGAATTCCTGGGGGCCAGGGACACAGCGCTGCGTGGCACTCGCAGACACTTCTAGGGTCGCCGCTTCCTGCGATTTAACCCTGACAGGGTAATGGGGAGTTTTGCCATTGACTTTAATGGCGGAGGCCTGTGCTCCGAGACCCCCCCCATAGGCAGGAGTCTCAGGGCCAAACCACAAAAAGCGTCACTAACTTCTGCTAGGGTTTCCTGCTGACTGGCTCAGTGCTGTTCTTCTCAATCTCCCGCTCTGAACTTTGCAATTAGCCTCAACAGCCCATGCACATAATGCCTCGGTGAAGTGCGACAGAATGCGCTCCCAGAAGCTGAGGCGGCGGCCAGATACCTGCCACGCGTTCCATCCTGAGGTACAACAGAGCGCCTGGGGCTTCGCAGCTGCGCTGGGATGGGCAAGGGGCACGCAAGAGGATAACAATACATGATGGTGCCTCTTATTAGCCCAAATGACAGAGGCCTCCATTTTTAGTGCGCAGCATCCCAAGTCTTGTTCCCCCAGTTGGACACCTGGTTGCTCTGAGACAGGTGTAATGGTTGCCTGTTGTGACCACAGGGCAGAGCTTTAGCAGAATAGCCGCAATGCAAACCAAGAGGCTTTTTCTTCCCTTAATCAGGCCCTTATTCCCATGTCCTGATACCCCTGGAGGCAGGGAGCCTGAAGCTGCCTGACTCCCTGGCCTCGTTAGCTGGTTGTGTGGCAATCCAGCTCTACTTGGAAATTCCCATTTCCCTCAAATTTAGTGTATGAGGGTCTGCATTCTTAGGACTGCTGACAGTAGTGCGACTATGCATGCTCTAAGTCAATACAGGCAGCACTGTGCCTAGAGCGTGGATCTCCCTGCACTCAAAGCAGGGCCAGGCTCAGGGATTGCGGGGCCCAGGGTGGGGAAGAAATGTGGGGTCCCCTTCTGCCCAGCAGCCAGTGGGCCTAGGGGCACTCCCCGGCTCAGGGGGCACTCCCCAGCTGAGTCTAGGGGTGCCACCTAGGCCTGGGTTCAGGGACAGGCAGAGAGGGTACTCCCCTCCACCCATCCCCAAGCCCATCTCTTTTTCAGAAGGGCACTTACCGTCCTCATCTGCCGGCACCACCATGCCGACCGTGACTCCACTGCCAGTGGCCTGAACCCGTCACCAGGCCTGCTTGCCGGTTCCCAGGTTACACCGGCAGCAGTGCTATAGCAGCAGCATAACTGAATTTCCGCTGAAAGTTGCTACAGGCCAGGGAGGGAGGGAGAGGCGGAGCCGCTGCCTCTCCCTCACTCCCTGGCTGAGACACACAGTGACCAGGACCTGTGCGCTGCAGTCTGCGTGTCCCGGCTCCACCCTCCACTTCTGACGTCGTCAGCGTGGAGACTCAGAAGCGGAGGGCGGGGCGCGCAGACTGCAGCTGCAGCCTACCAGTTGGCCGGGCCGGGGTCAGCGTTCGAGCCCTGTGCTATGGCAGCGTGTGGCGCACCTCCCCTCCCCTGGCCACGGACGCTTAAAATAATAATTTGTTTTTTAAAAATTGGGCCCAAGCGCCCACCCAAGATCAGGGTCTGGGGCAGCCACCCCAAACTGCCCTGCGGTAAGGCCGGCCCTGAAGACCAGCAGGCTGGGCCCATGTTCTGGCTCATAGGGCTGAGCGCTCTGAGTCTGGGAGATTAACGCTTGGTTTACAGCCCTCTCCCCTGAGGCACTTGAACAGCTGCTGTGTGCTTGGAGGAGCCTGCAGCCCAGAAGCACCAGGTGTCTGCTCTTGGCCCCACTCTAAGCATGATGGGGGTGGCCTAGCCCTGCACTGAAGCTGGGTTCTGACCCCCACCCCACACATTACTTCCTGGCCATGGAATGAATTTTTCCCCTTTTCCTACCACAGCACTAGGAGCAGATTTGCTGATCACTTGCCTTCTTCCCATTTTCTTTCAGGAGAATGCCCAGGATTGTGGGGGAGCAGCTGAGATCGCAGCCTCGTGGCCATTACTTCTTCTGTCCCTTGGGACCTCAGCGTTTCTCCTGCGGTGACGGAGTCTGCTGTGGCCGTACCTGGAACAGGAACGTTGCACACTCCAGGGAGGATGCGCTTTGAATTGGAGCTGTGGGGGAGGCATTGCTAGGCCGCAATTTTCTGACTGCTTGTGGGAATAAGGCATCCCACACAGAGCAGTGTCTGCTTCAGTGTCATCTTTACAGCAGACTATTTCTTCCTGAAGAGCGTGCGCTTGAGTCTTGGGCAGGCTCAACCCAAATGGGATAACTTTCTATGCGGTCAGCCTGGAGCTGGTCCTCCTAGCCCAAGGAACATTACATAGCAGGTCAGAGGAGCTCACAAAAGGGGAAGTGAAGGATCCAGCCATGCCGGATGCCTCCATCTGGGTGGACTTGATCCCGCCATATCCTGCACCTCCCTAGCTGCTCCTCCTAGCAACAATGGAGCCCATCCACGTGCCAGGGGGGCTTCTGTTGTGCTATCCCCTAGTCAGCGAGCCTGTCTGCAACATAATCTGCCTTCCTCTGAGCCATGCTCGACTGGCAGAGTAGTTCTGGAAAGCAGCTGCACTACATGAAATTGGATTTATTGAACAGGTTGCTTTTTACGATCAGGATATTCCACACATTGGTTCCTCTGCATTGGGAGTCATGGTTCTGGGGGGAAAGGGTTAGTCATAAGCCAGAGAGGATAGGGAAGAAGTAGCTTGCATGGAAAACAAAATACCTCATCAGTGCTCTACACAAAAAGGGAGCTCCCACGGGGGAGACCACTGTTCCCAAATTCGTGCTACACAACTGGATTACACCCTGGCAGACTGAAATCTGGCACTAGGCAATAGTAGAGCTTGGACAGCTCAGAGTTAGCTAAATGGACACTGGCAGGCCATGTAGCACAGCACTCTTGCCTCAAAACCATTACATCATGCCCCAGAGAAGCCACCTGCCCGGCTTGTGAAATCACTACTAAACCACCCCACACAATAACTGCTCTTTCTTCAGGGCCTACAAAAGTAGAGTGGCTTTGTGCTTCCTCCTACAAGAGCAGCTGGGAAGCAAGTCCTGCTCTCAGAGCACTGCCAACATACTGGCTTCAAATTTCCCTCATTCAGCAACCTCTCCCCGGATGGTGCTGGCCTTTTCCTGGTGGTGGGCACATGCCGCTTTTGGGTCTCCACCCAGGATTTCCAAACAAAGATGTTCAGAGACAATGGGGTAGGGGTGGGGTTTGTACATGTTGCTTCACATGGTCTCTTTTCATGAATACATATGGCATATTTTAAACAGATATTCCACCCGTGTCATGTCATTTGTGGTAGCAAGTCAGGCAGTCTGCTGCCATCCCACACAGGATGGTTCTGTGACCCAAAGCTTGCCAGGAGCATAAGGGAAAGACCTACCTTGCTTGGAAACGGAGCAGGATTGAAGCCACATTTATGCCAGGCTTGACTCGGGAGGGGACAGTGCCCAACAAGCAGACAAGTTCTGATGAGACCCTAGGGGACCTGCCTAGCTAGCACCTTCCTCTCAATAATAGAGGTTGTGTGGAGAACTCCCCAGACCCCATTTTGGCTGCCCTTACCTGAATGCATGGGACCAGAAGACAGGCAGGGCAGAGGTTTCATCATTACTGGGTGCTCCTGGGATCCAAGCTGTCTTACTATTGAGACACTCCCTGATCAGTTATGGTGGAAGGCACTAACTAGCCTGCATTTGTCTTTCCACTCCACTTCCTCCCCCCCAAAAAAAAACCTTAACCCTACAGGGAAAACTAGCCCCAATCCACCCCATCTCTTCTCTGGCCTCCCTGGCTCCTACTACACCCCCTTCCAGACCACATGGAGCACCACTGCTAAGATCACGTTTTTCTTCAAGAAGCTCCACATATTCTCACTTATTATGGGTAGTCCCCCCTCCCCCCCTAATATTAGTGAGACTATGTGGAGCTCTCTAAGAACTCAGTTGCTGGTAAGTAACCATTTCTTCTTCAAGGAGCCCCCACATATTCTCACTAATGGCAGGTTTCCCATAAGTGAGAATACACAAAGCTCTCAAAGAATTCAGCTATTGGTAAGCAACCTTCATTTCCTTACACACACATACACACCCTCTTTTTCACAGCCTTCCACTGGTCACCCTTTGCCACCCCATCAGATTCCGGTGTCTTGTCTCACCTTCCAGATCCTTCCCAGTAGTTCTGCTCCCCCATGTAGCAGTTTGTGTTCCATTGACCCATGTTGCCAAGGGAGCCAGCCAGCCTTGAGTTCCCATTGGTTCAAGTCTCCTTCTCAACCTTACCCCACCATTCTGGAAGAACCTTCAGCTGTAAAGGCTCTCGCTTGCTGACAAACAAATGGTTGTGCATGTAGAACCTGCAAACGTTGGTTAAAGTCCACAGATCTGCCCCAACATGTATTGCATAAAACGTAGGGCAAGTGGTCTCTGGAATTGCTGTGGCACCAGTAGCAGAAGGGACAAAACCTTCCTTAGCCACAGATTCTGAAGGCAACCTTCCCATGACATTACAGCTCCCTCCATTACAGTTGTTGGGTGAGGCAACACTGAACTACAAAGGCAGGTGGTGGTTGTGATGGGGGTGTAGACGGTTACTAATAGTTGTGTGTGAATCAAATATTGATTAGTATTATATCAACTGGAGACAGGTATTTTGAGTGGGTTCGACTATTGGCAGTGAGTAGAAATGTATGTTTCTTAGACTTGTATCCTTTCAGTAAGTCCCACTATAGGTATTTGGTTTCATCTAGCACCTAAGCCAGGGTATAGCAAGCACTTCCCTCCTCCCCATGCTGTATAAATAGCTCTCACCCCCCAGCCCCTTCAGTTCATAAATAGCCACTGTGAGCGGGGTGGGGAGCTGTGACTTGGTGAGAGGATACAACTCGAAGAAAAATCACTACAGGTAAGAAGCTTACCTTTCTTCTTCGTTATCCTCTCACCAAATTCGACTATAGGTAGACCGAAGGCAACAACATGGAGGTGGGTTGCAGTCAAAGCCCAGGTAGATAGAGAGCTCCGCGTGGTCACTTGACAGGACTCTTCTAAAGACACGTGCCCAAGAGCCACCAGTGCCACGCAGCCTGGGTAGAATGAGACTGCACCGGAATCGGGGAGTCCTGCACAGCACTGTAGCTGCAAACGATGCATGCCTTAATCCAGCGGGAGAGGGATAGCATAGATGACCCGGGCCAAACAGAATGAACAAGGCATCCATGCGCCTAAAAGCTTAATAGAGAAGGGTTTTATGAACATCTAGCCTATGGAGCAACTCTTCTGCATGGAGGAGTGAGGGAGGATAGCCTGACTTGACACAGCAAACGCAGAAACCACTCTTGGCAGGAATGCCGGGGGCAGCTGGAAGACTACCTTCCTATTGTGAAAACAGATACAGGGGGCCCTGCAGGAAAAAGGATCCACAAAACCCCTTTGTAAAGACAATGTGTCAATGGGAACTCTGGCCATTGGCCCTGCAGGTTCTTGCATAAGAGCATGGAGAACCACATTCAGGTCCCAGCTTGGAAATGGCTCCTTACCAGGGAGAACATCCAGATTGCCTCCCTAATAGCAGGCAACTAAGGGCTAGTAGACAGGGAACCTCAATTTGCTGGGCCCCAGAAGGCACCGAGTGCCACCTCATGTACCCTAACTGAGGGCACCACTAAGCCTCCTCCCCCACATCCCTGTTGGAGGCCATGTACTCCAAGATGGCAAGTACCGTTGCCTCTGCTAGGGAAACCCCACCACCTTCTGACCAAGTAGCAAATCGTTGACACTTGACCTAGTAACAGCCCCTTGTAGACGGCTTTCCACTGGCACACTGGGCAACCCCCTTCCTCTGGGGTCAACAGTGAAGCCTCCACTCTGCTGGATGCAGGGAGGAAAAGTTTGGGTGCTACCTTGTGTCAGCAGGTGAGACACCTCCGGCAGCTGCTATCAAGGTGCGTGCACAAGTTTCCCAATCTCAGGGTACTAGTAGTGGCTTGGCCAATCAGGGACTATCAGAAGCAAGACCCCTATGAGGTTCTGGAATCATTTGAGCAGCCCGGGATTGGTGGGAAGGTGTATAGCCGTGCCTGCAGCCAAGGGGCCACCAGGACATCCCTCTGTGAACCCCCAACACTTTCCTACTCAGGAGAAAAGGACTAGAGGTTTGGCACGCTCTAAAGCACACGGGTACGCCCCTGGGGTGCCCCATTGACATACTATGAAGAGCAAAACTCTGAGTGCCTCAAGGCCTATTCATGGAATAGCACTCCTGTAATGCTGAGGCATTACGCCTCACAGTTGTCCTGGTCAGCCACGTGGGCCGTTACAGGCAGCACTCAGCTGATCAGTCACCATTCTCAGAGGCTACATGCCTCTTTCGTAAGTAAAAGTGATATGGCCCCTCCCAAGAGGTTATCCAAGCAGAGGACAAGAGACCCCTGTACTGGAGGTTCGAATGTCTCAGAGCTCAAGGACGTTAATATGTCAACCAGTACCCTATTATTTATTAATTATTATTATTATAAGCATTTATATAGCGCAAGCAATGTACCTGGAGCTTTACAAAAAATAAGATAGACATGGTCAGCGCCTGACAACTTACAATCTAAAGACAGGGGGAGGGAAGACAGGGACGGGGAAACAGGGAGAGACAAGGGATACTACATTCATGAGGATGCAAGAACTCAGGTATAGGTTCTTGGCTTGATTACAGTGAATTGGGAGTTTACAGATAACAGGTGGGGGATAATCCTGGGTGGGGATGATTAGCAGGAGTTAGGAAGGGCGGAACGGAAGAGATGGGTTTTGAGGAGAGACTTGAAGGCGTGGAGGGTGGGGGCAAGGCAGACGAGGGCAGGGAGGGAGTTCCAGGCATGCGGGGCAGCAAGGGAGAAGGGACGAAGGCTGTTGGGGGAGCAGGGGAGTTGGGGGAGGGTGAGGGAGGGGATGGAAGAGGAGCGGAGTGCTCGAACAGAGGTTCGGAGGGAGATCAGGGCAGAGAGGTAGGGGAGAGCAAGGTTGTGAAGGGTTTTGTGAGGACAAGGAGCTTGT
>QEPC01008951.1:4183459-4216481 GCA_003113815.1 Sphenodon punctatus
CCCCCCCCCCCCCGAGCTGTTCGCAGGAGGGGCGGGATACAAATTGAAAAAATAAAATAAAGTGCTTTCCCCAGTGTACCTGATGGTGTTTCTTCCACCCCACACACCCCTTTGCCATACCTCTCAATGCCCAACATGACCCCAGTTGGTTCAGTAGCTCCCCTGCCTCTCTACCTTCCCCAAAGAGGCCCCATTCTCCAGCTCATTACTGGTCCCCACCCCACAAGCACAAAAGCCCTCAAAAGGGACAAGACCTTTGGGGAGGGGTGGCCAAAGATAATGCCCCAAACCTGGTGACCCTGGAGACAGATTGGCAAGGGTGGCATGCAGGAACGCTTCCCATTCCCCCAGCAGAAACATCTCCCACCCAACCCTACCTCATCCCAGTCATACCCATTTCTCCCATCCCAATGAACCCCACACCCCTCCCCCCAATGCACATAGCCCCCTCTCACAGGGGTGGGGGCCATGCCAGGGCTCCCCTTTTCCTGAACCCCCCTCGCATGAAGGGGCTAGGAACGTTGATTCACCCCAAACCCCACCATACCCCTTTTTTGCCCATACCCCTCACTCACCCAGGGGTCCTGAAAGATTACCCCATCCCCCTCCAACCCAATACCCCTCCCTCTCACCGAGGGGCCATGGTACTCCCTCCCATCCAACCCCACCCACCAACCCGCTCTCCACAATCCTACACAAATCCCCTATTTAAATAACCCCTCACCCCAACTTAACATGAATCCCCCCTCCCCAAGGGAGAAGGCTATTTAAATAAAATCCAAGACAGACAAATGTAAAAGTCCCTATAGCCACTTAATGGCCACCTAACAGCCGGTGCCTTTGCGAGGCAGGAGACAACAGCCCCCCAGGTGCAAAGGAGGGTATGGAAGTAGCAAGAGTGTCAGTCCTGCAGCATCCCCACAACAGCTCAGAGCTTCCAAGGTGCTCACAGACCATTTCACCATCTGTTCTAGTATCTGCCCCGGTATTGAAGTCAGTGAAGTCATTTCCCAGATTCCACATCCTTCCTTTTTAAAAAGGTAGGAACATTTTTGCCAAGACAAAGCTAGGATTTCTTAAGCTTTTTAATTTTCCTCCTTTCTAAATAGGAAGTAACTTAAAACAAAAAAACCCCACACAACAGGCCTTATCTAATACCATTTAAGAATTTTCTTCCTTTGGGTCCAGCTCCCGCACATGCTCAAAATGATGCAATTTGAAGTCCCTTAAGGTGTCATGGTGTGGTGTTTTTACAGCACTTCTACGGAAGTCAGGGAGGCTGGGTGACTATTACACAGCTTGAAAAGTACATCTCCTGCATGGCCCCATTAGTCGGCACTAAAGTCTAATTGGCTCGAATACAGCACGGTTCCCTGCACCACACTCATTTCTCTCCCTTCTTCGAACAGCAAAAGCAATTGGGGCTTTAATCGGCATCCCATGCACAAAGTGCTGTGCTTCAGGCACTCCCTTCCAACAGCTCCCCCCACACAACTCCAGTCTTGACCTGCAGTTTCCCTCAATGAGCAGGACATGAACTGCTACAAGAAGCACTCAGTCCGATGTGCTCCATTGGGCTCCGTGGAGGTAGATTATTCCTGGAACTCCTTAGCGTTTGATCGTGTGCATGAGCAAACCCTGCAGTGATCTAATCTGGAGTTCTGATAGCATGACTCGTGGCCAAAATTATCTGGTTAGCCAAATACATAGAGTCTCTAATACTGCTATGACCACAGCAGTTCCAATGGTAGTAGCAGAACACTATGTACAAATGTACTTAACTAAGCCATCCTTCAAGCAAGCAAGGGAAATTGTGCATAATTGGAATTACTTGAACCCAGTGTGTCTGGCTATGGGACAAATGCCTAACTGCGCTGGCCCACAACACTGGACCCTAAACACTACTGCAGATACACATACGCCAGTTGTGGAGAGGGGGTGAATAAAGCTATGCTACAGAAGACATCCTGGTTTTCAGTTAAGGCAGAATGGCTGGAATGTAACCATTGCACATTAGCCAACGCCTGTGTATGCAGATCATACTAGACAGTAGTGATCATTTCTGGACCCAAAAACGTGCTTTCAAGCTCCATAGACTCACACGAGCGCACTGGCACTGAAACGCCAGAAGCACAGAACCCATAGCTAGAACCTGCTGCAGCACACAGCAGGTCAGGCGATTCAATGCCAGCACTCTAGTTTGACAGGTTTCAAGAAAACAGAAAACTTACAGAATATTTTTACTGTACAGGGCTCATAAGTGTATTCTGATTTCCCTTGAGACCAGTTTTGTATGGCTTTCAGCATAGACAGGACACTCGCTAAGGTCCATCCATGGTCAAACCCCTGACAAATGGGAGCCTTTAGCCCAGTAACACCATTTCGCTCTACACTAGAAAGCACATTTTTAGGAGTGCTGCCTTGATTGCAACGGTATTGTAAGATGGGACACCTAAGACAACTTACTTCTCTTGGGGGAGTCAGGGAGATGAGCCAGAAGACAGAATGCTGGGTGCTCACATGTAGGTTCACTTGGGAGTAATGAACCAGGTTTGAGGCTGACGGCTTGACCTTTATTTTTTATTCATTCACATTTTTACCCCACCCTTCTCTAAAAAGACTCGGGGCAGCTTCCAACATAAAAAACATAAAACTAGTCAGAGTCATTTAAAACCCACATCATCTCGGCCACCCACCCACCCCGCCTACCACCCACCAATCCTCCTCCCTAAACCCTTCTGCCCAAGCCCACCCAACGCTGTCCCTGCCTGCCAAATGCCTGGCCAAACAAAGGTCTTGCCTCTCCTCTGGGAGACAAACAGGCTTGGGCTTAGGCAGATCTCCAAGGAGAGGGTGTTCCAGAATAGTGAGGCAGCAACTGAGAACGCCTCCATGCACTCTCGTAACAACTTCACGGGCAGCTGGCACTCGCAAGAGGGCGTCCCTGGCCAACCTCAGAGGCCACATAGGGAAACAGGTCGCTGTTCAGATACCTGGGGCCCCGGCTGTTTAGGGCTTTATAGGTTAAACCAGCACCTTGAATTGTGCTCCGATGATAATTGGCAGCAGGTGCAGACTCCAGAGCACCGGTGTAATGTGCTCCCGGCAACCCACCCGACAGAAGGGGACCATGCAAGACAGTAAGAGCTGTTGAGCATACGGAATATTAAAAATGTTGAGATCTGGAGCTTTAACTCCCAGTGGGACCTGGCTCACTCATTTGGATTTTGAATTGACATTAGGCAGATGGCTCAAATTAGCATTAGAGAGCCTGTGTGTTGAAGGCAGTGGTGAGGGAGCATACAGAGCCCAGTGTAGCAGCTGGGTAAACTACTATTTAGACAGCAAAATTTAGCCTGTTTACTGAGTGGCCTGGCAGGGCAGATGTGCTCTAACCTACCTAGGTGACAGGAAAGGGGTCCAAGCACAAAGGAGTTTGGAACGCAGTGGCAAGGATTTAGGAGGCCACTGAAGCCAAGCCTCTGGCACTGAAGTTGCGGGGGAAATGGCTCTCTACTTCAACAAAACTAGACTAGCTTGCTGCTCAGCCTTAGAGAAGACTTTTTCTGCAACAAGAAATGTAAGGCACTGTATGACGTATCTGCGCCACCAGTACTGCTGCTCGGCAATTTTAAAAAAAAGAAATAAATGGGCTTGACCCCGTCAGTCATATGAACCTACCAGGCTGTAGCCCACAAAGGCTTTACAAGCACAGCCACACAAGCTGCGTACGCTTTCAGTCAGCTCCCTCGTTTAGGCTCGGTCCTAATATTCTGCATATGCCCCCTACCCTTCTGACTGCAGACAAAGTAGCAGGCACTCCCCAGGTCTGAGTTTGGTTTTCGAGACATCCGATTCTTTGGCATCCGTGCAGCTGGTAAGCAACAAGTGTTAGAGAATCGTCTTTACTGTGAATCGCATGCAGGACAGAGAATTCAAACAGTCAATATTCAATTTGGTTCTTTTATTAGAAATTAAGAATACAGCAAGTAATGAGATCCCATCATCCAGAGACCCCAACCTTCAAAACCCCCAGAATGTGCTTTTTTTTGCTTCCAACAGTAAGCAATTTTTTCAAAGAAAATACTGAACAAGGCCACTATTTAATGGGGAAGGAAAGAAGCTGTAGGTCTTAACTATTCTATGGCAATAACCTGCACACAGAGCAAGCAAGCCTCTGACTGCTGAGAGTAAGGCATTCAGGTGCCAACCTGGGAAGAGATCTCAGCAAGCGCTACAGGAAAAAGTGCACAGCTAGGCTGTTCCTTACTGGGACACAAGCTTCCTAACTGAAATGGGCTGTGTGGAAAACAGCAAGGTGGAGCACTGTGTTTCAGTAACAGTTCTGTGCTGTGTCAGACCAGGTACAACATCCCTTTGGATGGAGACTGCCACTGCTGCTGGTATTGACAGAGGTATCCCAAAGTGCTTTACAGAAGAGCAGGCCTGGTTCCGATATGTATCGCTGTTTTCTCAATTAGCAGAACACACTTCCTGACAGGCAGTGACATGTACAACCATTAGAGCTCAGGTCTGCATCGGAGTCCCTACTGCGTTACAAAGGCTTGGTTAATACTGCTCTTGAATCCAGTCCTGGAACAACAACAACACAAGGCTGTTATTCTGTCCTATTGGCCTCCAGTGCATTGATCCTACTAGCTAGGGCCAAAACGCTCCTAACCTTCCCACAAGCTCTTATGAAGTACCTTGCTACAGCTGACTGCGACTAAAATTTTATTTCAGATGGAGGGTGGAGTGGAAGATAGAAATGAAGACGATTTCACCTAAGCAAGAGGAAAAGACAGAGGAATAAGCACAGAAACTTCCTTTTTAGAACCATCTCCAAAGTGCCACTAAAGTGTTAGGGACAGCTTTGCTTCCAGGGAAGTGAAAGCCTCCCCTGTAGGTAACCATAGATTAACTAGGGCTGGGCAGCGTACTGACTGTGCCCAGGAAGTGGGAGTAGTGCAGATCTAAACGTTGCCAGCTTCTGGACACACAAGTCTTGGTGTCAATAGGAAGGCAACAGGACTCGGCTCCAGAACCACCATTAAAGCCAAGTAGCTCCCAATTAGCTGTTTTACAAAGACACCAAACCCCCACGGAGCCAGGGGAAAGACACAAGAAATGGCAGTGCTCTACTGCAGGGAAGGCAGGTTAGTGAACTTACTAGCAGAAAAGCTTGGCACTCCCATGGGTAAAAAACCCAGGAAAGGAACCCAGAAAGCAAACAGCAAGTCTTGACTGCAAAATTTGCTCCCTCCAGCCTACTCCTCCTAGGCCATCTCTACTGTGTGACAGGGCCCACTTGCTTTGACACCATCATCCTCCATGCACACAGGAGCATGACAGACTCCTGAATTGCTCCCAGGTTAAGAGGAGCCTGTGTGCATGAAAGCATCCATGGACTTACCCATGTGCCACAATGCACACACTTACCCATCCTACTCTATACATCAAGGACCCTGGACACTTCATTTTAGTTCCACAATTTAAGAATACCAAAGGGCCAAGAATACTTACATGCTCCCCCATAGAATTGAGCAGAGCTCAGATGCTTCCTTCCCGTTACTTTCACCAGCGGAGCTAACATGGAGACCTGACCGACAGCCTGATTAGAACCGTAGGCATCTGGCTGCCCCCCGACCCCCACCCTTGTGCGCACATACAGAGCCCCCTCCAAATGCCGACAGATGTTCTGTTTTCCAGTGCAGCCCAACTCTCAGAAGAGTCTGCTGGACTGGTGTGCCTCACTCCCAAGGAGCTTACCTCCTCCCCCTGCAGCCACATACTTTGTGCAAAGTTGAAACAGTGTGTGGTACTTGCATGTTGTATTCTATACAAAACCCTTTTATGCCCCCCACCCTATTTGTTTAAAACATTTATATAAACTTTTTATTTTAATTAAACAGAAAGTTAGAAATCTTATTTACAATTTTTCTCCGAAAAGACAAGAGCATCTAAAATCAACTCACCAACAGGATATAAATTTTAACCTAGATTTAAAAAAGAAAACACACTAATCCATCCCCTCCTCCCACTACCCATTCATCTACAAATAAATATGGCATTGAACAGAAGCCGATTTGGAAAGGGTCCTCTGTAGATCCCAAGAATAAGTTAGGGTGCAAGATTTTCCTGGTCTACTAATATTCACTCCATTGTTTGAGGTATAAAAATTTTCTTTTATGTTAGAAGCCTCGCAAAGCTCCTGTGCCCAAGCAAAAGGGGTGTGGATTCAGGTGTTTGCATCTCTAGCCTGTTCTCGCCAGAGATCCTTGCACTTCTTTTGGTTATGATCGCAGGCTGAAGGCTGCTCTCACTGCATCTCATCCTCGGAGCAGCCTCCCCCAACTGTGAAGCGGAACTCCTGAAGGTTCGAAACTCCATGAAAGTGCACAAAGGCTCCAGCCACTACGAAGATGTGAAACAGCTGATGGGAGTGGAACTGTGGGAAACAAGAGAACTCAGCTAAGCCATTTCCTGCTTTCCAAACACAGGGATGCAGCTGCAGAACCGACTTCAAGGGCTTGTTGGGAAACACAACTGGGCTACAACCAGGCAATGTAGGCCAGCAAGATGGGATGATTTAGGACTTTGTATTCCCTCCTCTCCTGTGTATCACCACCCTTTCCCCCTGTAGTCCCTGGCTGGAGAATGGGACACACATGCACCATCTCCCAGCTCTGTACAGGAGCAAAGTGGATATGCTTGGACTGCGCTCCAGCCCTGAAATAGGAAGGCCGTTTACAGCTCCGCTCCATTCCATCATGGTTGTACTAAGCTGTTTGGCAACAGACACACCACAAGGAAGTTTTCCGTTTCCAGGTTTCATTTAAGTTTAAGTGCTGAGGGTGGTCACTTAGGAATGTAAATGGAACCAGTCAAAAACTCACCCCTTATGCCAAGGGCTTTTCAGGCCAAAAGGATGCACGGCACATTCACCTTCCTAGCTCACTGTGTCCAATTAAGCAGGCAGAACATCTAGTAGGGATATGCTCCCTCCCTCCCCCTCACCATTCAAGTAGACAGATTAGGAGGCACTTTTTAGAAAAAAATCAATTGTTTTTGGCATGTGTCACTGGAAAGAATCTTGGGGCAGCTCTCTCAGGCAGAACTAACTACTAGTAGCCCTATTAAAACCAGACTAAAACTAGGAACGTCTGAGCACAGAACTAATCTAAATTCATTTGCTAAGATAGCTGGAGGAACCACACTGTCCACAGCAGGAAGCAACTGAGCTGGAGGACATCTCTGCCTTATTTAACCTTGCGTTGTCATGTGCACAGAACTCTGTACGAAGGGGAGAGGTAAGACTCTTCCACTCTACTGTTTGAAGCAGCTTGCAGAATGGCTGCCGCTTGTTGTGGGAGTGGACAGAGACACCTGAATGGGGCAGTTCTAACTGCTTCCTGCCAGGTAGAATTTAACTGCAGTTATGATTAATTGTCACAGTGATACCCAAAAGTAGCATATTTCAGCTCTCCCAGTCACAAGCAGAGTTATTACAGGTTTGGTGTCCGTTACTCACCCAAATGTCACACTTGCCCGGGAAAAATCTCTCTGGGATGCGGGCAGCGTACAGTGCAGCGCCAGTGATATACAGGGAGGCCATGAGTGCCAGCCAGCCTATCTGTCCCATCGTGGCTGCCTTGAGGAGCCCTTCGGCGATGACAAAGTGCAGGGTGGGGATGACCCCACTAAGGCCCAGGCCCAGAAACACTCCTAGGAGATCAGGAAATGGGGAGAGAGTCAGGCTTGGACAGGGAAAGAGCCAACAGCAGGTAAAATGCAGTCTCCATACTAGAGAGCTGGGGACTCCTGAAGAGATCAAGTCCCTTCCTCCACTAGAGGTAAGTCAGCAGCTCCGTGCCATATGAAATGAAGTTAGCATGATTTTATTGCCTGATAACATACGTGCAAGCTTTGCTGTAAGGAATTTTGCCAGTTTAGGCCACTGGACGGCAGGGGCACCTGATGTTCTCCTGCTATTGCGTGATAATGGGGCAAACATAGTGACCAAAGACAGCACTGCCTAGAGCCGTGTGCACATAGCTCTGGAAGTGAGCAGAGAAAGAAATGCTTGCATCTCTGAAGCTCATCTGTCCATGAAGTCGCCACAACACAGAGGGTATTAAAATTCTGAAGATCTACTAATTATGTCTAGTACGTTGCTCCACCTACTATACTGCACGTGCTCATATTTAGGAGGGTAAATTCCTAAACTCAAAAATTCTAGGATGTAAAGAAAAAAACAGACATGAAATGCAGAAAGTTGTAACTCCTGCCTATAGAGAAACATCATTAGTATTAGATTTAATTCCACCAAGACTAGATCCTCCCCTTTCCACTCCATGCTAATAAGGGCAAAATTGACAGTAGCTTTGTCCATCATTGACAAATCACAAGAGCCCAGTTCAAGCTTCTATGTAAATAACCACTCTGCTGCACTCAAAAAGGCTGTTTACAGTGCTGGAGCCTAATATTACAGTCAAGAGATAAACAGTTGGGAGACCTGGAAATTCAAACACTAACAAGGCTCTAGCCTTTGTAAGGGGAGAAGTCTATTCAATAATGCAAGAAACCCGGTTTGCTGCTGCTGCTGCTTCATTGTAACCGTCTCCATTTCAGAATGGCAACGTTCTCTGAAGGTTTCTGCCCCCATACGACTAGGCTTCTGAAGCCAGTGCCTCTCATACCGAGATGGGCCAAACATGCCAGGGGTTTGAGAGAGTTATGTTCCAGAGACAGGATTACAAGGAGGACTTTTCTTCTAAGTCAATGAGAAGGAAAATGGCAGAAAAGAAGGGGGGTGATGGTGTTTCTTACCTGCTCTTACTCCCCGATACTGAGGGGTTGCAAACATGTCCCACTGAGACACTATTATGGCTGTAATGCCCAGGACACAAATCACAATTAAGTAGATGAAACAGGGCTGAGGGTTGCAGTAGAACGAATAATAGAGCCATGGTACAAAGCTGCCCATGATGAGGAGTGCAATGCCAGAGTAATCCAGCCTAAAAAACAGGACAGAAGCATTTGGTATAGACAGACAAACCCCACAATGCAAACTTACACTCACCCGCTGCTCCCTTAACCTATTCCTTCTTCGAGTTAAAGGAACGCCTGCTCACCGACTCTGCACCACGGAACCCAGCAGAACAGTCATTTGTCTCGTCACACAAGATTATTTTTAAGCTACGTTGTCAGTTAGGAGTGAGTGATCTTGCTCCCTAGGGAACTACACACTCCTAAGGAACAGCAGCCTCCCAATCTACACTGGGGACACAAGGAACTGGACTGCGAAAAGGAAACTTCCATGAGGATTTGGGGGTCAAGTCCAAGCATGGCTAGAACTTCATGCAACAACGGATATTCAAAAAGGGTAGAGTGATAAACTCCACCAGTTACTTCAGTCTACGATAGACCTAGCTATTGCAAGGCTCTTATAAAAGAGGTGAAAGGAAAAAGCCAGTCTAGTGAATGATTTGGCAGAAGTACAGTGGGAAGGGTATTTCGTATTCGGGCCCTTGGTTTGAAGCTTTGAGGTGACGAATTGGCAATTACATTACGATTCAGAACTGCTCCGCTGCCAGGTTGCTAGTTGCAAAGTCTGTAGTGCAGGACCCACCCCACGTGCCAAGCTATTTCCTACCTATGATGCAACGAACGTCCTGACTACTTACTTGGAGAAGATCCGGGAGACACCTTCCGAATGGCAGTAAACGGTGTGGAAGAGCCAGGAGAAGGAGAGGCAAAGGATGGCTCCCAGAAAGAACATTCCGACTACCACCTTCTCCTGCAAAGGTGCTACAAAGGACATGTTTGGCCGAAACATGTAGAAGATTCCCAGACACAGAAAAAACACACAGCCTGGGCAAAAAAAAAAAAGGCAAAGACAAAATATTAATCCAAAAGCAAGCTTTAAAAAGGGGTAGGAAATACTTAAGACACTGGAATACCACAACAGCATTACAGCCCAAGCACTCTGGCCTAGTCACACACTTGACCCTCAATTGTTCCCCAAATTTAGGTTGTCCTAAAGTCAGGAACTGTCTTTGCTTATTTGGGAGGCATCCAGCACATTGTAGCAGGCACACACGGATAGCATACCGTCACCACTCCCTGCTCCATCCTCAAGATGGAAGTTGAGAAACAAGGTTACTTGCATAGGGGTGAAGAGAGTCTCAGAAGATTTTGGCGCTGCTATTAAAGAGCTTTTTATGAGCTGTCTGGCAAAGGGAGGCAGCCAACAACAAATCATATGTCCTGCTCAGAGCCAGAGTTTACTCTGGTAGCGTGTTTATTTTAAAGCTTAAGTGTTAGGCCAAAGAACACAGCTGTGCGCCCACAGCTGGAAGGCTGTAATGGGGGGAAGGGTTAAGCTTTGGATGGCTTGCTTTGCATTGGTAATGTTTTTTTATAAGGAACACTGAAATTGGTGGTTTGTGGGGAGGAGGGAGGGAAAAGGGTTGAATCATGGTTATGGGAATTGATGGGTTGAGGGAGGGTGGGTGGAAATGCCATGAATTCCCAGTAAGGTACTTATTTGTATTATGGGTTGGTGACTTTTAATTGAATTAATGGGTTTTCCTTATGGATTGTACTGCATTTGTTTTTTGCTTGTAAGCCGATAGGGCAGGGTATAAAATATAAATACAAAATGAAATGAAAATACTGGCTGTATCCTGCCAAGATAGGTTGGAGGAATACAACCATGCAAGCCAATTGGTGGAGAGCTAAGTTTTTACCCCACACTATAACTATGGGCAAGGGCCAGTTATCACGAAGGACACAAATCACTCCTCTTGCAAGAATACCATTTGCAATGCTTCTGGAAGAGAGCCATGCAGGCAAAAGAATTTGCATTCCTGGGCAGGAGAGTAACACCCTGTTCCTTTCAAAACATACGGACATTTTATCCTACAGCTAGAGGTTTGCTCCCATGCTTGTCACTATAAAAAACGCTGCAGAGGCAGTACCCAGCTCTGTGGAGGACAGACAGTGCCAATAATTGCCTGGCAAAAGGAGACTGGCACTGGCAAGCCTGCAGCCAGTTCTCTTTGACCAAACAGCAGCAGCAAAGTGTCAGTACTGTGAGAACTTTCCCTTCAGACACTGATCTGTATTCTGGGTAGGACTGTGTACTGCAGGGAAGACAACATCTAAGCAACTGGATAGCCTTGTGGAATAAAACATTGCTTCTAACTAGGAAGAATGAGGACTCTGCAAACAGCATTCAGGTATACTAGGTACACATGCTGGACGCACCAGCAGCAGCCACATGTTGATGGGATTTCTGCTGTCAGGGTCCCGGGTGAGGCATCTAGGCAACACAAGGACTTGTAGTTGCAGACCTACTATTGGTGATTTGTAACCTATCGCTAAAATCAGTCACTGTACCAGAGGACTGGAGGGTAGCAAATGTAAAGCCAATATTTAAAGAGGGCTCCAGAGGTGATCCTGAAAACTATAGACCACTGAGTCTCACAACAGCACTGGGCAAACTGGTGGAAACCGTGGTTAAGAACAGAATTACTGAGCATATTGATAAACAGGACTTAACGGGGAAGAGTCAACATGGATTTAGGAAGGGAAGTCATGCCTCACTAACCTATTGGAATTTGAGGGTGTAAATAAGCATGTGGATAAGAGTCGATCTAGTGTATCTGGACTTTCATAACGCATTTGATAAGGTCCCTGACCCTCATGAGAGGCTCTTGAGGAAATTAAACAGTCATGGGATAAGAGGCAGTGTTCTATTGTGGATCGGCAACTGGTTAAAAGATAGGAAGCAAAGAACAGGACTAAGTGGTCAGTTTTCACAGTGATTAGCGGAGTGTTTAACATTCTCTAATAAAATTAATCGATTCATCAATGATCTGGAGAAGGGAATACAGAGTGAGGTGATCAAATTTGCAGGTGACAAAGTCATTTAAGGTAGTTAAAACCCAAGCAGACTGAAGAATTGCAAGAGGATCTTGCAAGACTTGGTATCCAAATGGCAGATGAAATTTAATGTGGACAAGTGCAAAACGATGCACATAGGAAAAAATAACCCAGACTATATGTACACAATGCTGGGTTCTAAATTAGGAGTTACCACTCGGGAAAAGTAAGAGTACTAGAACAAAGGAACACTCCATTAAATTAACTGGCATCAGATTTAACACAAGTAAGAGAAAGCATTTTTTCCACTCAGCACACAATTAATTTGTGGAATTTACTGCCGGAAGAAGTGGTCATGGCCAGTAGTGTAGCTAGTTTTAAAAAAGGATGCGTTCTTGGATGATAGGTCCATTAACAGCTATTAGCCAAGTAGGTTTTGGGAGTGTAACCTCATTGTTGGGAGCTGGAACAACAGGGAATGGATTGCCCATTGTAACCTGTCGGGTACTTCTCCCAAGAGACAGAGATTGGCCACTGTTGGAGACAGGATACTGGGCTTGATGGACCATTTGTCTGATCTTGTATGGCATACTTGTGTTCTTAAGTGGTTATACAGTAATGAACTCTGCTTATAATGAAGCCATTTACAGCAATATCAATTTCACAGGCCTATGGAAAGTCATGCCTATCGAATAGGTCAGATTAAGTTGCAGTTTATCCATCTTGGCAGTGTAAAAAGGGGCTCAAACCCTGCCCTCCCACTATCACTGCTGATAATGGCACTTCCAAGTTGCTGGCCTTGTCCTCCAACCCCTAACACAGGAAGAGCAGTAAAATATTCATTTTAAGCATGATGTTAATACCTAGAAGGTGTGTC
This sequence comes from Sphenodon punctatus, assembly GCA_003113815.1. Classification (NCBI taxonomy): domain Eukaryota; kingdom Metazoa; phylum Chordata; class Lepidosauria; order Sphenodontia; family Sphenodontidae; genus Sphenodon; species Sphenodon punctatus. The sequence goes on from QEPC01008951.1 coordinate 4,196,226, forward strand.
CAAATGTTGCCAGTCTCTGTGTGTATTCTGAAGATACTTTTGAAGCAAGCACGGAAGGAGGGCATAGGTGGCCTGTGCCCATGCAGGAGATAGTCATTGTCCTTTAGCCAGTCAGGCAGAACATCATGGGGGATGACACGCCATCGGCCCTCCCACACCTGGAGGTGGTTAAAAGCATACAGTTAGGATCTAAGACAAAAAAGCCTCAAACTGTGCAGGAAAAAATATGAAAGCTTGAATTAGTCTCATGAATTTCAGGAACCAAAATTAATTTAACACCCAAGGGAGCAGAGATATGGGGTGTTTTTCTTGAAAAAGGGTGCTGTTTCCGAGCTTGAACCATGATAATCCAAGGCAATTCAATTGGTACAACGATGAGCTAGACTTCTGTAGCATCGAAAGCCCAAATTCAGAACTCCACTAAATGGGGATGTTACAAGGACCGTTCTCGGTACATGATTCTATGATGCAATCTAGGATTCTAAAAAGAGGCTCGACGGCCATCTGTCGGGATGTTGTAGCTGTAGTCATCCTGCATCCAAGCAGGTGGTTGGTTGGACTAGATAAGCCTCGAGGTCCCATCCAAATCTACAAAGACCAAGAGTCAATTCCCTTTGCAAGGCAAGGAGACGCCGTAACGACCCAGCATCTTGCCTGTGTTGTACACTCCATCCGAGTTGAGTAAGCTAGACTTTAAGAGATGCAAACACATCCCTAAGCAGATTTCCATCTCACTTCTATGGCAGATAGTTCCTGACCACACTTATGTTGCACTGCAACCTTGCTGTAACACACATTATAGTGTAAATTTGGTTAAAATGCAGTGAGACAAGGCTCCCAACATGTTACATCAAAAACATCTTTTACATGTACAAAGCAATCCTTATTCTAACACAATTCTGTTTTATTTAACTTTATGCCAATGAGGTTGCGCTGTTGTGTGGTACAGCTAATTTTACATTTAGTCCTATTACTTCTTCAGTTAACCAGGATAAAGCCCACTAGCTTTCCAGAAGTCTCAGCTCTGGAAGCAAAGGACCAGCTAGAATCTGAATGATGGTGCTGCTCTATCAGCAGCTCTAGGTTATTCCCAGTTCAGTTATTCTATCATGCATATTTACTATGTAACCATGCCTGCAGATGATCCCTACGGGAAAGCTGTGCAACTACTCTTGCAAAGCCTTCCAACAGCAGCAAACCCACCCCCAAAACGGACATGAAAATACAGGTGTACAGAAGCCAATGTAGGCTCTCCCAAATCATAGACAATTTTACTTGAACTGTTGGGTTGGGAGCCTCAACAGTGTAATAGGTTGCTGCTATAATTTTCTTCAAGTGAACTCCCTGCCTATGCCACCAGCCCCAAATAAAAAAATGCCAGTTCTACAAAGACCAGAATAGCCAGTTCAGCTAAGACATAAAAGGTGCCATTATGGAGTATTTGCGCTTCATGTGGGGAACGACATAGTTGAGAAAGCACTGGAAATAATGATCACTTTGAAATAAAAAAAGTGTAGGGAAATGCAGTCCTACATTTTGAGGGTCTGTCAACGGCAAACATTTAGCACCAAAAGCATTAAGTCAGATGAGCAGAACCCAGGTCCGGCCCAGAGTGAGGGCCAAACGAACCAGAGATCCATACAAAGATGTTCCTACTTGACCTGAAAATGGAGTCAAGGCCAGTAGAATTTACCTGGTCTAATGGACCTGCAGAAAATGGAATTAAGAGAACTTGCTCTTTTAGGAAGTGGACAAAACCTGTTCCACAATGAAAACAAAAGATTTGCAAGTCTGATCGAGTCAGGATGAAATTGACCTTGAAAATTAAGGTTTCTTGACCCAGGAATGCTAGAAGCAAAGTTTCATTCTTGCTGCACTCTCACAAGTTTCCGCACCCTCAGCTTGAATTTCACATTTCAACATGCAATCTCTTGTCCCAAACATTTCATTTTATTAATTGAAGAGTGGTCTGGGATGCCCCAAGCATCAGCAGTATCAGCTGATAAAGCATTCATTCCTCAGTGTTTTGCACCCACTGCTCTTTAGCCTATTGCTGGTGCAATACACGTCTTGTTGGCCAAAGCTAGCCGAGCACAGCTTGTTACTGCATTTCATTTTTGTAATCCTTACCTTACATACAAACTCTTCCATTCTCTCCATGGCATGGTGGGCTTGTAAGAGAGGGGACATCCCCATAAAGCCTTCATCTTCCTGAGCTGGCTCACCATCGCAATTACAATCCTCAGAACTCTGGAAGAAAATCAAATCAATGTCAGCAAATATGTTTTCAAGTTCAAGACAGTATCTAGAAAGCAAACAAGCCTGAAGAGTAGAGTTATCCTGCAGCCTCTCAGAAGCTAAACCTATTTTGCAATTTACCTTTATCAAACCTGTAATTATGTTTTTAAAAAAACCGACACCAACCACCTGCCAAAGAAAAAACCCCACAACCCACACACCAAACACCAGTTCATTTGACATTTTCCTGAAATTATATTTCCATTCTTTTAAATCTTGGATATATTATGATGGAGATTAGCCAGATTCTTAATTAGCAGCCAACTCACCTCGTTTACCTTAAAGATATAATTACCTAGAATTTGCCCAGTCTCCTAAGATTAAAATCAAAACCTTGCTTGTCCAAAGGTTGCCAGTTCCAGATGCAAAATAGGTGGACCTACCCGTTTACAAAACCTTTACTTTGAGTTGTATTTGCTACTCTAGAAATAGAACATGGAGTATTTCATGATATATGAATAAATCCAAATACAGAACAAGTAGTTACTGGACACTCTTCTACATCAGTTACAGATTTTGCCATCTCCACCAAACTCCCGATCTTTGCCCTGATGAGGATTCCACCTAGTCCTAGTATGTATAGGAGTTGTGATCCCTCAATTTGCTTTTTTACTACAATACGCTGCACGTTAGTGGCCTAATAGGAGCTATTCCTTTAGTGGCCAGCTGCTGTATAATGTACCCATCTTTGGCTTCCAAAATCTGGGGGAAACAGGAGTAGAATTGCAAGACACTTTAGAAGGGCTAATTGGCCAGGTCCTGGGTATCTTGTCCTAATTTCTCAGTGCCATATGAAAGCAGATCGACTGTCACATCTGAGCCACCAGTTCCAAGACAAAGAAGCTGAAGGAAAAGGACGTACCATCCAACACCTCCCCCAAATCCATGTGTGGCAGAGCCTAAATCTATTAACCTTCAATCATTGCAAGCTTCTCGTTGTGCTTTTCCTATCTGGAGGGATAGGAGAAAATATTTTGATGGAAAGTTGAAGGAGCATTCCCAGTTGTGAAGAACAGTCCAAATCCAGCTTACATTCGGTGTTGGTGCCTATATAGTAATTATCACAAGACTTGACTGTAAGCAGTAGGGGTGGAAGACAAGGCTTTTTTCCCAGGGCCTAGAAAAGGGTTGGACATGTGCAAAATGGCCCCAGCAGCCATTTAGTGCCTGCAGACTGCCAGCGCAGGGAGCTCCAGCAGTGCACCCTGGGCAGGGAACTAGGTCCAACCACCCCCATCCCCATTCCACAGGGCCCACTAGTGGCTTCAGAGGGTGGGGGTGGAGATCCGCATTTCTAACATCCCCACCCCTCGGAGGCCTGCTGACTGGCGTGTACTTACAGGTCTAGATCTCTGAAGAACCACTCTCTCTGCTGGCAGCGGTGTCTTTTCTGCTGCCGGGCAGTGTTGCCTCGGTCCCCAGCTGTGCCGGTTGCACCAGCTCCAGCGCAGACGCCCAGTTGGAGAGGTGGCCTGACCTCCCAGCAGCAGGGGTGGCCCCACCCAGCAGCAGAGATGGCGGTTCCTCACCCCCGTCCTCTGAGGTCCGGACCAGTAAGCACATGCCAGCTGGCAGGGCCACGAGGGGTGGGGGCATTAGGGGCATGCAACCCCATCCCCACTGAGGAAGGTAGTGGGGGTGGGGGAGCGGAGGTTGGACCCCAGTTTCCCTTCCCATTGTAGTCAATGGGAAGGTTCCCCAATTGGGAAGATACAGAACCAAAAATCAGGAACTGTAACTGCCTGATTTTTTGACCATTTAGTTTTAAAACTGAAAGCCATTTTCACACTGTTTTGGTTAAAACCAACATGGTAATTCCCACCCCTAGAAGCAGCCTGGGAATTAGCATTATGAGATACCAGGTACTTTGAAGAGGATGACCTGAAGATGTCTGAACTCTCAGGCTCTACTTTCCATAGCTTTCAACAAAGTGCAGGAAAATTGCTGCTATATTACCAGTGCTGTTGAAATTTGGAAAGAACAGAGAGGCATTGAAGAAAGGAATACCCAATGACAAAGGTAAATTATAGGCAATAAAAAAAGAATGGGTCAAGGCACTAACTCCTAGCCAATGTTCACAATACCCAGGACAAGGGTCAATGGTTAACTGCTAAGAAGTGGGGGTAAGGCCTAGAAGGAGGGGCATTTGTGGGGCGATGGAGTGAGCTAGGAGGTTGGGGAGCTGTTGTGGAGAGGGGTCAGTGTAGGGTTGTGGGGTATTTAGGTCTTTCCATTTATGATTGATTGTAAGTGGGGATGATGTTGATGACGACACCCACCCAAGGAATAGCAGTAAAAGGAATGTTCTAGTTCAACTTTTAAAATAAATGAAGTATTTTTCCCTTTATAAAAATCTGATTAAAACAGTAAGATACAAAGGTTAATTCTAGAATGTAAACCCCAAAGTATTGCAAGTGTAAACACAGACACACAGACACCACCAAAGATTTCTGCACTGTCCAGTGTTTTCTAGAGTGGATGGGGAAACTGACAGTATTAGACAGCTGGTAAGTATCACCTAAACAGACAGTAAGGCAGGTTAAAAGTAATGTATTATTCAGCAGCCATACACACAGAGCTGGAAGTAGAGCACCTAGACTGCAGAAGGGTCATGACACCCCCCCACCCCCACCCCCTGCTTCCTCCCACCATGGAAAGGACAATAGAGGCATCTCACATCACTCATTTAGGCAGCATATGAGGAAATTTCCAAAGCCATGAATCACCTACACATACACAGACATAGTGCTCTTCATCCACATGGCCATTATAAGTGTCTCAACTCATGTGGAATTACAAACGGCTATTATGTTACAACAGTGCCGCAGTCACCAAGAGAACCCAGTCAGGGTTGTGAACAAGCATGAAGTCACATTCTAGTGACTATAAACAAGAAAACAGCCCTTCCCATTTTACAAGAGTGAGTCCAAGTAGGATTGCATGCATGGTTTAGCTTAGCATATTTGTGAGTTGTCCTTTAATCAATATCTATAAAAGCAGTAAGTATTTGACACTTGTACACCACTTTTAAAGGGCCTTTCTGCTGTACATTAAATGAGCTTAGCCCAATATCTGTATGAAATGAGTTATTTTCCCAGTTTTATAGGATGCAGAAACAGACTTAACTAAGAGTTAGGACTTGTTGACAGTGGCAGGAAGCCTGTACAACAGCTATGAGTAGAACTCAAATGACAATCATGAAGCTAGCTGCAGAGTTACCATCACCAACGTTTTGGCTGGGATGAAGTCTGTAGAGATCTCAGTTGCTGTGTGTATTTGTGCAATACTTCCCACTACCAAGGGCTGCTGCTTCTCCCTGCGTCAAGGGCACCTTTATGCTTGTTCTGACATTTGAGAGGTCTGTTTGCATAGACTGCCCTCACGGCACTTAGCCCATGCTTATTTTCCCCAGGGTTGAAAAAACTAGGGCTGAAATGAGATTTCACAAAAACGGGAATTCCAGCCAAAACTCCTGTTCTCAATACTGTCTCAATTGATTGAGAACCTCTCGGTACTTGACGTCTCAATTAACCAAGCCAAGAACGTGCACCTGAGTTCTCGCATCCTCATGATTGTTGCATCCCTTGTCTCTCCCTCCGTTCCCCTTCCCTGTCTCCCCTCCCCCTGTCTTTAGATTGTAAGCTCTCGGGTAGGGACCGTGTCTATCTTACTTTCTGTAAAGCGCCAGGTACATCGCTGGCACTATAGAAATGCTAATAATAATAATAATAATAATAATAATAATAATAATACATTTCTCAATTTACTGGCTGTCAGCTTACCAGGATTCTGTTTACCGCTTTGCTGTCAATTTCAAGTCCCAAGAGGTAACATTGTTATTGTTTATATAGCGCAGCAGTGTACCTGGCACTGTACAATTAATAGTCATAGCCAACAATTCTGCATTTCTTCTATCTTCTCTGCACTCCATTTTCCCATGTGCTTCCTTGTCATTTGTTGGTACATGGATAGCTTTACTAATCTGCAATCTCGTTGCAGTTTGGTCAAAGCAAAGGGAACCACTTAGACAGGGGTATAGCTAGGTTGGAATGGGACAATAGAGTCCCCCACCCCCAGTCATCCTTCAGTCCTGCTTTTCACCCTCTCCACTCCCCACCCTCCCTCTGCTCCCCTCCACCCGGCCCACACACAGACACCCGTCCCTCCTCTCAGTTCTGGCCCCCTCCAGTCCTGACACCACCGCTGTGCCTGAGCCCTGGAGGCTGTGCTGCCACCCCTGTGTTTTCCATCCTGCAGTATGCAGGGTACCTCAACTTCCAATGCTTCCACTCAGTCTCTGCATGCAATATTGCCCACCCTCCCTTTTAAATTAGGAGGCTTATGAAAAGTACATGTTACCGGGCTGCATTGGTTCCAATGCAGCCCAGCAACATGGATTTTTCATAAGTCTCCTGAAAGGGGAGGGTTGGCATTACTGCCACGTGCTGCAACAGGACAAGAGGGATCATTTGTGGACCCTCCCCCAGCTTAGGCGCCAGGACAAACATCCCTCCTGTCCCTATGGTAGCTATGCCAATAGTGCAATTCTGATTGGCAGCACGGGAATGGAAGTTAACGGGTGGGCTATTTGTACAGCAGTTGGCTCAGAAGCGTAGTACAATGAACAGAGAAACCTGGAAATAAAGACAGTACCCTTGGCAATGCAGTAAGCAGTAAATGGTAAGTGAAAAGTGTAACTTGGAACGGTATCTTGCAGTATTGCAAGAATTGAGAAATTACATTGGTATCGGGAAATCGATCCCAGTACTAGAGATGGTGAAATTTCTCACAAGCAGCAGTTTAGCTGCTCATTCCATCCCCTAGAAAAAACCTAAGGGTATGTTTTCACAACACCCCACCGCAAGTAGTGCTACACTGGAGTTCACTGGTATTACCCGAGGGAGTTCACATGATTTTTTGCATCAGGCTTGAGGCAGGGGTTCCATTGATGGGGGGGGTGACAGCAGAGCCATTGTCATGGATGGATCATTACCTTCCGCAAGCACATCTCCTGGCACATGTCTGACCTCGGAGAGGTGTAGAATCTATTAGGATGGTTCACCCCCAGAGTCTAATGGAACCCGAGAGGTTCCTGAAGGCTCTTGGGGAGTTACCCTCTGATCCTGATTACCGACCGCTCGATGGCTTCATGGAACACCTTGCTGACAGACTACGGAATCGACGGCTCCAAGGCCGCTCCCCCAGAGACAGCTCCTCAGGTCACCATGGTTCATGGAAGACCTGAGTGTGTTGAAGCGTGAGGGTTGGCAGTTGGAGCGATGGTGGCACCATTTGCATGCTGAAGCGGAGAGATTGCGACACAGAACCCGTTTACATGCCTATGCCGTAGCTGTAAGGGCAGCAAAAAGGAGTTTTTTGCTGCTGGTATAGCATTGGCAAAATTTCATCCAGCAGAGCTTTTCCAAGGTGGAGCAGCTGTAAATTGTATTTGTTAAACCTGTCAAGATCAACTACTACCTTCACTTTGGGGTAGAACTATTAATTGATCACTTTGGAGCCTTCTGTAATTATCTGGCAGTTTGCACATCTCTATAGTGTTGACTTTCAGAGCTTAGGATATCCCGAGTCTCAAAGTTAAAATATGATGCAAGATAGCTAAGTGCCACTAAAGCACTGAAGCTGGCATATCATGTCAGCCCACAGCAACGTTCAATCCAGAATAATGGTAAAGGAGGCAGGTAGCAGACTTGTTAGAGGCACTTGTTTTTATTTATTTTATTGCCTTCTCTACGTACAGTAAGTGCTGAGCTAGAGCTTGCATCAAACCAAAGTGCTAGCTCCTTGAGCACAATACAGCAGTAAACGGAGAGCAAATGGGCAATAAGTTAACTCCTCCTATACAGAGAGAGCACTCCTAGGCCACATCCTTAAAAGGGTTTTCAAATGGGAAACTCAGCTCTATTTCTCTGGGGCAATGGATAGTCTAAGCACACTACTTTTGAGCAATCTGCCAGTTTATCTGGAGCAGATTGCTTCAGGGCGGCTGAACAGCTGTCAAAATGTTCTGGTGTTTACACTGTAACTGGTTGCCAAGATGGCAACCCACAGGTAAAGTAGATTAAAAGGAAGCTAAACTAACTTCTGTGGAGGAGTGTCCACAAGCTTCCTAGGAACATTACACAGGAAGTGCTACACAGTGCTTACATCTTGCTGAACCTTGAAATCCTGCACACATTCACCCAGATATTGGTCCAATAAAAGACTTAGCACATTTTTTTTAGATGAGCTTCCTCTCTCTGCTGATTTCTCAATCCATTTCTCAGCAATCTCGCAGGAGGGCAGTTTAGACATGCCTCCTCACACTGGAAGTCACCTAGCTGCCATTGGAAACAGCTGCACCAGGCATTATTTTTACATCCAGATTTGTTAAACCTCGATATTGGAAATCCTCACTTGTGCTTATACACAATCTTAGTGCAAATAAAATCATAGCAGCTATGAAACGGTCCCACCTGAAGAAGCAAGTGTTGGTCTAGCATCTTTTTACTACTACTACACATTTCGGAGTTTTAGTTTTTCTCGAGATTTATGATAAAATGCTCTGGGAAAATTGCAGTACTTTGAAGAAGAATCTCATCTTTCTGTAAGCCAGTTTCAGGAACCATGATGGTTGTCATGCCACTAAAAAGGCAGCTTGCCTGAGATCTGAAGGTATTCCTGCAGTACTGTGCCAGGACCCCTCACGCATGGCTTCTGGTCAATAGAAGCTAAATTTCTCCAAGTTACTGGAATTTAACATTTTCCTTTGCAGGTCTCTTTTGAAACCTAAGCTTCCATCATAAATCACTTAGAAATAGTTAATATAGGACTGGTCACAGGGGATGTCAGCTGGAAAAGACTGAAGGAAGAAGAGTTTTACCATCAGTCACATTTTGGCCTCAGCAAACTTATGGAGGGTCCCCTCTGATTGTTATAGTGAATTGTTTTCTTAATGTCTTCAGATGAAAGATATTTGCTTAGCATGACCAGCCCCCACTGGTCTGTCTGCTGAAGCTCAGTACCAAGGGCTAGAAATGGGTCACGCTTGCATCTGCTCAGGAAAAAAGGGTTTTACATCCTTATGCTGGGAGTAGGCTCAAGTACTGCACCTGCCACAGAAGGTTCTCGGAAACCCTTTGTCAGCTCTTTGGTGATATGCTAATGTACAACACAATAGGCAGCTTGCCTTTGTCATCAACACCAAATTTGTTAAGAAAAACAATCAAAAAAGTTCATTGTTAAGCCCTTTAACAAACCAGGCAGATGTAGAGAGCGCGTTATGGGGGAAAGATACAGGCAGTTCTGTCAAGTGCAACAAGCTATTCTTTTTAGCATCCCAGTTATTGAAATCCCATCTCTAGTTCCCTTCCCCCACATCTGTCTAAGTGAGGCAGATCAAATTTCCATGAGAACAAAGGCACATGCTCTGTGGAATCTAACCTTTGTGCGGAGAAACATTTGTACTAGTGAGTGATGAACAAAACCCTTCCTCCCACTCTTAGCCCCAAAACACAGCACAGCATGTGATTGTTACAAAACCAGCTGATGGGAACAGAGCACAGCAGGGAGCCAATGCTCCCTTGCAAAGCAGCTTCCAGACGAATAATCAGATGCCTTTGAGTTTGGCCAAGCTAGGATACAGGCAGCCATACCTCATTATAGCTTTCCATGTTCAATACTAGACTAGGTTTGGTAGGACAGGTGTGAAAAGGCAAACATTGCTAAGCAGTATGGCTCTACCATGGTATTACTACCTCTGGGAATGGTGCGGCCTACTCAAAGTGAAGGAGTATCGGTAACATTACCTCAATTTCAAATTACAACTCAAGCTTGGGATTAGGACTCTTTCCCTCCACTATTTTCTTCAACACACAAATGCACCAATTACAGCACATGGGCTGATCTTTGTCAATGGAGTCTGGAGAGGAGGTCCACAGGAAACATTTAGGACCATAAGGGACCTCAAGGGTCCTCTAGTCCAGCACTGCACCAATCCAGGATTTGCCATACATAAACTGCCCCAATACAGAAATCCCCAAACAGAAATAGAGACTATAAAAAAGGATCTGCCACAAACAGGGATCAGAAGTAACTGGAGTACACCAATGTCTGCAATAAGTTATTTTCAACGTATAGCCACAATCCATCATACAAAAGGCAGCAAAGAATCTGAACCCCCTCAAAGTCACTGCCAATCTGACTTGGGGGAAAATTCCTTCCCAACCCCAAATAAGGGAAGTTGGACCATGAGCCTGTGTACAAGACCCACAAGTTAGGCATCAGACATAATTATTGTACCCAGGCACCAGGACACGCCATCAGTTCCTCCTTCAGTTGTGGACATCTTTGATGATTCAGAAAGAAACCAAAATATGTGAAAGGGTCAAAAAATCTTCCCGTAGTATCAAAAACTAAACTTATCAGAAGTTTTCACTCAAGTTTATCCAGACTATGGACCTATCCAACAGATCCATCTTGAGTGCATGCCCTCATTTCCACTACCTTCCCCTGATCTCACTCTTTCATTGAGTTAAGTAGAGCCTGTAGCCAGCAGCCAGATCCAGGAATTAGGAGGTGGCCAAATAGAAACATAGGCTGCTTGCCCATGTTCTACTTCAACTCACAGGAGAACAGCACTAATGTGAGACTGCAGCATGGTTCCATGCCCACATTAATTTCTTCTGTGGCTTGGATCAGTTATAAGAAGTAACAGATCCATGCTCACATTATACACACACACCCCGGGGAACCAGAGCCCAGCCAAAACCCTTTTGCCAAGTGCTGCTAGTGTCAGGTGGAGAGAGAAGGGAAGGAGGATCAATGGCTCTATCAGTGCTTGGCAAAGGGACTTTGCTGGGGCACCACTTCCAGGGAGGAGGTTGGGGACCCATAGCCCAGTCCCCACCTCACCCCCAGGGAAGCAGCGCCCAGCCAGAGCCCCATTTCTGAGCCCTGCTGGAGCCATGGATCTTCCTTCCTGTCTCTCTGCCTGATCCTAGCAGCGCTCAGCAGAGGAGATGAACCTGTCAAAATTTCAAGGGTTGTTTAATTAACGTTAACATTTGCACACCCACACTAAACTACTGTTAGTTTCACAGGTGCTTGAGAAAGAGGGCATTCCTGTGTTACACAATCTCGCGTTAGATAAAAATTAGCGTGAGATTGTGTAACCTAGGCAAGCAGCCAGTCATAGACCAGATTTGGCCCACAAGATGGATTCTCTACCCTCCTTCCCCTGATCTAGAGCCTTTACCCCAGTGTGTTATGTGCAGCACTGCATAGTTAACAGGTCCCTGTCCAAAGAACTTACAGTTTAAATAAAGGCAAGGCACAGATAGATACAATCTTGGTCAAAGAAGAAGCGCTAAAAGTGTAGAAAAGTTAGGGGAGCAGAGCAAACGAATTTGTTTGAACAGACTGTAGCACTTGCAGAAATACCTAAAAGGCACAATTAGAGACAAGCTAAATCAAAGAGAGGTGTTTGTATTTGTGAATATTTGCATTTGATAGCCCACTGAATTTCTCAATAATTAATCACCACAGAAATGCTACTCGCAAACTAAAGTGACCAATAAATAGGTATCGTTTACTTCATTTCAGTACTATTAGCTGTAATGCTAACCAAAATGGTTAGTAGTACTCAAAATGGATATTTCCAGGAACAAAATGGGAACCAAACAACAGTTCATATCTGCTTTTGTCATGGCTGAAACTGAATAGTCATTGTTTCAGATCCGCAATTGAGTTATAAATACTAACACCTGGCAAGTTGCCAAAGGAGGAGACTTCAAGTTTTGAATCTTGAGATATTGAAAATAAATTGTCTTTTGTCAAGTGTCTTCAACAAACAGTTGGCTTTTCCTGCACTTCCACATAGACTAATTCTTGTAAGCCTTTTATTGACTTTCAGACCCAAGTACGAGTCTCCTTTCAGTTTTGTGCCCTTTTCCTCCCTACACACTTTCTGTGCTTTAACCCACAAGCAGACTAACTTTTGTCAACTGTGATCTTTGAAAAAAGGCTGTGGTGTTAGCAAATTCAGAAGTCGCAGCCCCCTCGTCACTTGAGAAATGATCCAGCTGAGAGTTTGTCAACAAAAAACCTCCCACTCACATCCAGAGCAGTTGTATACTATGCGTTTCCCCCTTAACAAGCACTAAATCCTTCAGAGCAATGGGTCCCGTTTCACTGATGTGCTTTCATGCCACACGCTGCAATTGCACAGTGCAGCTCAGCCATGAGAAAGAAAACATCACTCAAGAGCACAAAAGGCTGTGGTGTTTGGAATAGATGCAAGGAAAATGGTTCTTTTGTTCACCTCCTGTCGCTGAAGGATTAAAGCAGAAAAGGAAAGAGTCAAGCACAGGTTTTTAGGGCTGTATAAAGAGACTATTCATCAGGTTATAAAAAAGTCACATGCATTTGATTGTGTCAGTTTAACAAAGCCACAGTAAGAGGCATTTCTTTAGGAGATATCACTGCCTGAAGTACAGAAGAGGAATAAAGACACTCCAACCATGCAAACACTAAGGAACGAAGAATAAATATTGTCAGGGAGGTCAGTCAGTCCATCATGATATGGAGAAAGGAAGCACCTGCTGAAAAGCCATTTACCAACATATACGCAGTTTTAATTTAAGCCAGGAAGGGAAAGACAGATTTGTAGGAGTCTCTCTTGCCTTTCCCTTTTATAAGAACTTTTCCTCAATCCAGCTATCAGTAGAACTGAAGGAATCGGGTTCAAGACAGCTGCCAGGTCACTGTGATCCAGCTACTCAGTCACAAAAAAATTGGTTTTCATCATCACAGAGCTAATAAACCCAAATGACTTGGTACAGCAGGTCACCTTCCATAGAAGTATTTCATAACATGCAACCTGTACAGAAGGACAAAGAAAAGGAGAGGGATGTAGCACCTTATATTAATGATGAAGATACCTGTACCAAGATCCAGATTTTTTCAGGGGGGTGGGATGGGGATAATGGGTTCAGTGAGCATATCTTGGTGAAAGCAGGACAGGAAAAACCAACAGAAAATAGCTTTATTATGGGCCACATCACTCTCCCTCTCTACTGGGTCATCTCCATTTGTCTTCAAACACCCTACCATCTCTTAAGGCGGCTACTTTTGACCCCTCTGACCCTTCCAGCTATCTCTCCTACCCTTCACTTCCAAGCTCCTGGAGCAGCTGTCTACACGTGCTGTCTGGGCTTCCTCTTTTCAAATTCCTCCCTTGACCCCCTCCAAATCGGGCTTCTACCCTCTCCATTCAACTGAGACTGCCCTTGCAAAAAAAAAACGATGACCTTCTCTTAGCTAAGTCTAAGGGCCTCTACTCTGTTCTTGTCCTCAATCTTTCTGCCGCCTTTGACACGGTTGATCAAGGCCTCCTCCTGGATTCGCTACACTCCCTTGGTTTCCGGGACACTGTTCTTGACTGGTTCTCTTCGTAGCTCTCGAACCGCTCCCTCAATGTTTCTCTTGCTGGTACCTCCTCTACGTTGCTTCCCCTCTCCGTGGGAGTTCCCCAAGGCTCTGTTTTGGGTCCCCTTCTCTTGTCCCTTTACACTCTGTGGGTAAACTCAGTGAAACCCATGGCTTCCAGTATCACCTGTATGCTGATGACACGCAACTCTCTCTCTCCACTTCCACACTCCCCCTCCATCTAAACTTGGATTTGCTGACTGTCTTGCTGACATCTCTGCCTGGATGTCTCGTCGCCAACTTAAGCTTAATATGGCCAGGACTGAACTCATCTTTACTCTGAAACGCCCCCCTCCTACTTCCCTTTCAACTTCCATTGAGGGAGTCACCACCCAGTCGGTCCTTCAGCCCATAGCCTGCGATTCATCTTCAACTCTTCCCTCTCCTTTAAGCCTCAGATCCAGACTGTTGCTAAATCCTGGGCTCTGTACAATATTGCTAAAATCTGGCCTTGCCTTACTGTTGCTGCTGCTGCAAAAACCCTAGTCCATGCTCTAGTCATCACTCACCTTGAGACTACTGCACCTTGAGACTTACTCTCCCTTGCTTTGATCTGGCCCCCTCAACTCCATTCAACGCTCTGTAGACAAAATCAGCCACCTTGCCCATTGTTTTGACCATGTACAGCCCCTCCTCTCCGCCCTGCACCGGCTCCCTCTACGGGAACACATTCCACACAAGCTCCTAGATTTCACCTTCAAGGCTCTTCATGGCCTCACTCCCCCATCTCTCTCCACTCTTGTATCCTGCCACGCTCCTGCCCGGGAGCTTAGCTCCTCCTCTGCCCCCACCCTCGCCTGCTCGCAAACCCCTTCCTCCTCTAAACATCTTCTCCCTCACTGCCCCTCATACCTGGAACCTTCCCTGGATACAGTCGCTCCGCTCCCTCCCAACTTTCAAATCCCTCCTGAAAACCCACCTCTTCAGTCAGGCCTTCCCTAGCTTGTCATGCGTGACACTGCACCCCTTCCCCCTCACTCAGAACCTAATTCCCTGCAACTAAGCGAAGCACGTGAGCCTGCAACTTCTCAACCTCATGAATGTACTCTTGTCTTTCCTGATGTTTACCTCTCCCTTGTATCCCGCCTCCCTTGTGTCTCAAATTGTAAGCTCCTTAAGGGTAGGCAGCGGTATTTGACTGTGGCTTGTACAGTGCCAGGTACATTGCTGGTGCTATATAAATCAATAATAATAAAATAATATTATCTTCCCGCCTCATCCTTCCTCCCTCCTCGCTGTCAATATAGTTATTGATGGGGTCACCATCTTGCCTGTCCCCCCAAGCCCGTAGCCTAGGCTTCATCTTTGACTCACCCCTTTCTTTTAAACCCCACACTGACTGTTGCTAAATCCTGCCGCTTCTCCCGCCATAACATTGCTAAGATTCGCCCTTTTCTCTCTGTCTCGTCTGCCAAATCTCTTGTTCATGCTCTGGTCATCTCTCGCCTCGATTACTGTAACCTTCTCTCTGGCCTTCCCTGCTCTCACCTTTCTCCCCTCATCTCCGTCCAGAACTTGGCTGCCAGGGTCATCCACCTCGCCCGTCGTTTTGACCATGTGCAGCCCCTCCTCTCTTTGCTTCACTGGTTTCCCCTTCCTGAACGAATCCTGCACAAGCTCCTTGTCTTCACCTATAAAGCTCTTCACAACCTTGCTCCCCCCCACCTCCCCCATCTCCCTCCATACTCCAGCCCGTGCACTTCGCTCCTCCTCTGTCCCTTCTCTCACCCTTCCACGCCTTGCCTGCTCCCCTAAGCGCCTTCGTCCCTTCTCCCTTGCTGCCCCCCATGCCTGGAACTCCCTCCCTGTCCACATCCACCTTGCCCCCTCCCTTCATACCTTCAGATCTCTCCTTAAAACTCACCTCTTTCGCTCTGCTCTGACTCTTTATACTGCTGATCCACTATATCCTATACCTATGGTCTGTGTACCCTTATCCTTGCCACATGGACCTGCCTGCTGTTATTCTCAATGTAACCAAGCCAAGTACGTGCACCTGAGACCTCGCATCTTCATGAATGTTAGACCCCTTGTCTCTCCCTCTGTTCCCCTTCCTATGTCTCTCCCCAGCTCCCATCTCTCAGATTGTAAGCCCTAGGGCAGGGACTGTGTCTATTTTGTTACTTTGTAAAGTGCCAGGTACACTGCTGGCGCTATATGTTTGTTAATAATAATAATAAAAAAATCAGGCAAAGGGGGTGGATGAGGCATTTGTGAAAGTTAAATAAGGTTTCAAACTGCCATAAACTGGTATTAACAGGAGACTTCAGTTATCTGGAAATCTGTTGGATGACAACAGAATGCAGACTGTTGCAAAAGTTCTTAGCACGTGCTGTTGGGGACAACTCATTCTTTCAAAAAGTTGAATCACCAACCAGGAGTTCAGCAATTTTGAATTTGGTTCTGACCAACTGTGTTGAGACACCTTGGGAAAAAGTAATCAAAGTGATATGACCTCATGAGCCTAAGAAAAGGGAAGAGGAGTATAGCGAAGTTCACACAATGAATTTCTTTAACAACGTAGACTTCAAACTCTGAATTAGTAGGCAAGGTCCAATAGACAAACGCTAAAACAAAAATGGAGTACAGGAGGGCTGGCAGTTTCTGAAGGAAATGTAAGTTGTAAGTGTGAACCACAATGATGAAAAGGAAGATTGGGGGTGGAGATCACAGAAGATGTATATATGGCTGCACAAGAATAATTAAGGACCTGAAACCAAGAGGCAAACATACAGGAAGTAGAAATGAACATCACTACTAGGAACGAGCATCTAGAAATAGAGTGACTGCGTCGGGACAAAAATCAGGAAGGCACAAAATAAGTTACAACTAGCAAGGGATGCCATGTACAAAAAGGGGGTTCTAGAAAACAAAGGAAACAGAGCCCACTGCTTAATGCAGGGAGGAGAGCATTTCAAAGCATGCAAAGAAGAATGAATTGCTCAATATTTACTTTGCTTCGATCTCTCTAAAAAAGATGAGCTCTGATGAGGTAACTAGTAGAGGTGTGCACCACAGATCCATGTCGTTATTAGTTTTCAGTTATTAAAAATGGTCATTATTTTCCATTAATGAAATTTCATTTTTTGTTATCAGGGTCGTTATTGGTATCGCACGAAACCCAAAATTTTGTTTTCGATTTCATTTCCATTTTTATCACGGGGGGGGGCTGTGTGTATGTGTGGGGGGGCGGTAGAAGTGCCAGTGGCAGAAGTGTCCGCAGACTGCATCTCATTATAGCGCGCGCACACACACGAGAAAGGAAACTAGACAAAATGTTCAGTTTGTATGATATGGATACCACAGGCACTGATAACAAAAAATGAAATTTCATTATTGTTATTTTCATTTTTGTTATAGTAACAAAAACAAAGTGCACACCCCTAATAACTAGTGAAACCGATATAAACATGAATGGAGAGAAGACATGTTTGGGGCTGGGTGGGGGACTTCTATACACTTATTTTGCATAAAAAGCAGCCTTGGGGAAGAGCAAAGTATAAGTTTGAATACATACATACATATAAATAGATGTTAGGATGAGTAAAGAGCATATCAAAGGAACACTTGGCTAATCTGAATGAATTCATATCAGCAGGGCCTGATGATGTGCATCCTAGGAGATTCTGAAAAAGCTAACTAGAGAAACGTTGGGAGTCACACTCTACTATATTTGAGAACTCATGGAGAACCGGTGAAGTCCCAGGACACTGGAGGGAAACAGTGCCTTGTCTTTAAGCAGGCGGGAGGGGGGACCCTAGCATGTCAGGGAATTATAGACCCGTTTGACTGCAATACTTGGCAGTTAGAGCAAATGATAAAACAAGAGATTTGTAAACTAGAGGAAAATGGCCACATTCCAACAAACGGAGACAAATCAAAGTAACTATTCCAATTTAATTAAACTGGAGTACCACTCTCACTTCAGTAGCGGTCAGATGAACAGTGTAAATCAAGGCAGTGCTGCATCAGTTTCCTCCAGCCCAAATGTGATGATCACTGAACTGTAGCTGCCATCCCTCATGCTGATAAGTATTCAGGGGAACAGTTACTTTGACATAAAAAACAAAGGGGGAATACGTACTCCTGATTTTTCAGAAGTACATACTCCTATTCCTAAACATCAGTTTAGTGCTCTGCTCATGTGAAGTAAAGCAGAAGGTCCAACTACATCAAATTAAGTGTTCATCAGAATGTGGCCCTAGATAGGGAAGCTTTACAGTCCTAATTACCAGACTGCAGTTTTTAGCCAAATCTTTTATAAGCAGCTATATAACTGGGTTGTCCAAGTGTCGCAAGGTCAGGAAACCAACATACGCTACATATATGTTCACAAATGACTACTCTATTATTGTATAGTTATGTATCATGTCCTTCAATATTAAAGAAAGGAATGTAACGATATGAAAAATTGTATGAAAACCTTATTGTGCATATAAGCCAGAATGAAAGTTATAACAGCTTAGAGACGGGAACAAGAAGTTTTGCAAACTTTCCACAGACAACATGGGGAAGGTCATGATACCACGGATATTTGTATTCCCTATGGATTGTATTCAAAATGCATTTTATCACAAGAGGGCAATATACTGTAGAGACAATTTGGTCCAAGTAGATAAACCTTAGTCAGGCAAATTGCATTAAACAAACTTCAAAGGACAAGATAAAATGTCTAAAGGACCAACTATCACAGTTAATTAACACCTAAAAGCAAGCAGACTGACAGAATTCAAAGACATGCTTAGGACAGGAGAGAGAGATCTTTTGACCAACAGCATTCAGTATCTTCTGAGAGAATTTTGCAACTGTAAGGTAAGATGCTGGGACCAGCTTTTTCCATTAAGGCTGAGAGAGAAAAGATTTAAAGACTGAATTGAACTTGTAACCCTACAGCTGCATAGGGTAAGACTAATCTTAGAATTCACAGTAAGGTAGAAATGCATTATCTATGTTTATTTGATTTACTGCACTCTGAGCACAATCTTGTAGGGATAGGCGAACGGATCGCGGTTCGGCCATTCGGCTCAGCTGCGTTCGGTTCTTTCATCGGGTTCGGCTGTTCGGGAAAAAATTATTGCGAGAGCACGTGAAGCTGTGATCGTGCCGGAAAACGGAAATTCGAGTGCGTGAGGAGCTGTGTGGTGAGTGAGTGTGTGTTTGGCTGGGTGGCGGTTCGGTTTGTGTGTTTGGGTTGGGTTTGGCTGTGTTGTTTTGGGTGGTGACTGTTGGTGTGTGTTGTGGGTGACTGTTTTGGCTGTGAGTAGGGTGATTGTTTTAAAAAAAAAAAAAAAAAGGCTGCAGTGCTTATTCGCCGGCTGGTGGCCAGCTTGCCGCTTAAGGAGGAGGAAGTCAAGGTCACTGGCACTGCCCCACTACACCTCTGGTGAGGAGCAAGTGGCGGGCTCAGGAGGTGCTGCCAGGTTTGTAAACTTTTTTTTTTACTTTGAGGACAAGAAAGGCTGTATCCGTTAGAGCGAGCTCAATGGCGTGTGGGTGGGTGGTGGGCATCAATCAGGCACAAACGGTGGGCATCAGCGGATGTCTGCCACAGAGAGAGAGAGAGAGAGAGGGTACTGTAGTGTGGGGGGCTCTGGCATGAGCAACACCCCCACCCAAACATGTGCCAGGCTAGCAAGGGTCTCCACTCTCCAGTTGCCACCCATTCCCTACGCACCCCCAAATAAGGGTAGGGTCTTTCCAGCCAGGGTCACATCTCCCGTCGCCATCCCTAGCACCCCAAGGAGGGCAGGTTTCGCACGTGCCAGCCAGGGCCTTCCTAGCTGCAATCCCTAGCATCCCCTAACACCTCCAGGAGGGCAGTATTTGCACATGCTTTCTAGTTGCAATCCCTAGCACCCCAAGGAGGGAGGACTAGTCTAGAGGCATCATCATCATAAATGCATATTATTACTTTGGTGTTCTTAATGTGTTCCCATTTCAGAGAGGAATCCGATGCCGGCCCCAGTGCTGCTGCCAGGACCAGGCCAAGGAGGAGGACCCCTAGGCAAAGGTCGCCAGACTCGCCACTGCCAGTGACACCCCCAGACATTTGGCGCCAGCAGTCAGATGTCTGGAGGCTTTTTGACAAAGGCGACAGAATCATCACATGCAAGGTATGGCACGGGGACTGGAACGACAGGGATTGAATTGCCCTGTGACCTGACCTGTTAGGAACGGAAGTCCCCTGCAGAGAGAGATTGGCCACCCAGTCCACCCACTTGTGGAGACAGAATGCAGGCAGGGCTTGACAGACCATTGGTCTGACACAGTACGGCACTTCTTATATTCTTATCTTTTTCTGCTTTTTTTTTTAGCACTGCAAGAAAAAGATTCCGCCAGCAGAGGGAGGGGACCAAATCAGGGCTCATCGTCCACATTGAGCGCACCCATGGCGTGAGAGTGAGGTGGCAGGCAAAGGAGTCTGGTGTGGCTGTGGTCGTGGAGCCTCAGCGTCAGAAGAAGGGGGGGGGGGGG
>QEPC01008951.1:4224974-4274479 GCA_003113815.1 Sphenodon punctatus
CCCCCCCCCCCATCCACACCGTCCTGACCCCCTCCCGTCGGCTGCTCCCCCAGAGGCACCCTTCCCCTTCCTCCTCCCCCACAGCCCCCAATCCTCCC
Organism: Sphenodon punctatus; assembly: GCA_003113815.1. Lineage (NCBI taxonomy): Eukaryota > Metazoa > Chordata > Lepidosauria > Sphenodontia > Sphenodontidae > Sphenodon > Sphenodon punctatus. Next base: position 4,225,073 of record QEPC01008951.1, read on the forward strand.
CCTCTATGCTTTGGAAAATTCTGAGGTAAAGGTGACTAAGGCTGGAACACTTCTGGGGAGAGCTGATCCAGTGGAAACTAAGTGGGGAAACCAAGCCACTGCTAGCGTAGACTGGGGGAGAGAAGACCCAACCCGGTCACAGTAATGCCCAACCAAAGGGATTAAACCCCAGGACTGTACCAATGTGCAGGAACTGAAAAGCCTAGCTCCTAGATTCTGTAGAGGTGGTCAGGCTGTTCTAATTAAAGCTATTACAACAGCTCCACCCAGAAGACAATCAGGCTTCAACTTAAATTACTTCCCAGCAAGGAAACAGGTGAAATTCCTTCTACCAACACATAGAACTGGCCGTATAATACCATCCTCAAACAGGGAGAAGCTCAGGAGCCATGTAACACTACAGCTATATAGTGGCAAAAGTTTGTGTAAGGCCACTCTAAAGAATCATTCATATTTATTACTGTGCAAGTTGAGGAATCCCAAAAACATTCACTGTATGAATTCCATATCTACATTTTCTTAAACCCACAGAGAAAAAAATTAGTCATCAAGAGCAATTCACAACCTGAGGACAGCAGGGAGTGGAGAACTCTGGATTTATTGTTGCTTTATGACTATATGATCTTAAGCAAGATCATTAACTTCTGTGCTGCAATTTCTCAGCTTGTGAAGTTTACACTTGTCTCATTGCTTACAGCATGTAGGTAACTCATTAAATAAGCACATTATCTTCAGCTTTACAGAGGGTAAAGTTTTGTTTAAAGTAGCTAACAGTCTTATACACACACTGTACAGAATGCACCGTTTCAAAGTTCAAAGCCATGACTACTCAGTCAAGAGAATCCATACCCTCTACATTCATCCAACTATAAATAGGGGTGGGACTCAAGGCAAAATTTCTGTTTTGGTTTTTTCCCGTTTTGGTTCCCCTGTCTCTCGGATCTCCTTTCCGTTTTGGATCTATCAGTGTCAGATCTTTTTCCTATTGACTTCAACTGGAACGAGAACTGTCCAAAAGTCCTGACACACAGGGAACCACCACAAAAAAAAACCAGGCATCCCCCACCACCCCACTCTTAGCTGGTGGTAATCCATTACCCCCAATACCCCCACATGCCAGGGCCCAGCTTTACCCCTCACTTCCACCCTCGGGACCCCTATACGTTATCTGAAGGGTGGGGGTCATGGGCACCAGCTGAATTGCCAGTTCTGCTACCAGTGGCCGGGCCTCTTCCACTGCTGACTGGTGTCGGGAGCTAGCTCCCGACACCAGTCAGCAGCGGAAGAGGTCTGGCCGCTGGCAGCGGAGTCATCTCCGCTGCCAGGCAGCTCGGCCTTCTCTTCCTGTCTCCTCCTCCTCTTCTTCCAGGTCCCAACTCCAGAGTTTCAGGAAAATGCCACCAAGGCCATTCTGCACACATACAGTCCTAATAAAAAATGGCGATGGCAGCATTGGAAGAGGGCAGCTGTTCTACACATGCATGGAATGTCTCCCACGCATGCACAGAACAGCTGCCCTCTTCCAAAATGGCACTGATGCTGCCAACGCCATTTTGGATTAGAGATGCACATGCGCAGAATGGCCTCGGAGGCCAGTTTGCGCATGTGCGCTGTGCCGCTGCTGCTCCAGCAGTGTTTTCAAGAAGCTCCGGAGCTGGAACCTGCAAGCAGAAGAAAGAGGAAGAGAAGGCCAGCAGTTGAGCTGGTTCCGCTGCTGGTGGCTGGGCCTCTTCCACGGCTGACTGGTGTCAGGAGCCGGCTCCGCTGCCAGGTGGCTGCGCTTTCTCAACTCCCCCATAGGCTCTCTATCACAATGGAGTGATTCTTTTTCTTGTATTCATCCCACTGCCCCGCAGCGGAGAAGGTCCGGTGCCCTGACAGCTGAGCCGGCTCCCAACACCAGTCAGCAGCAGAAGAGTCCTGGCTGCTGGTACTGGAGCCAGAGGCCCAGCTGGGGGCTGTGACCTGCAAAGGGCAGGCTGTGACCTGCAAACGTACAGGGCCCTGGGGGGTGGGGGTGTTAGGTGTAATGGATCCACACCCCCACCCACTGAGGCCAGGAGTGGGGTGGTGGGGGTGAGGAGGAGGTTTCCCAGCTCTTCCCATTGACTTCAATGGGAACAGAAGAGCCAAAAACTGGGAACTGAGAAGGGCCCAATTCTTGAATCTCTCAGTTTTAACAGAAAGAGGCACTTTCAGCCTCTTTTAGTTAAAGCCAAACCCCCCATCCCTAATAAGCAACTTTTAAGAACAGATGATGCCTTCAACTGAGGTGGCAGCAGACTGATTTTTAGCATTTAACTCTACAGCCTATGAATCTGTAACCAGTAATCTCTACATCCCACCAAGGCTCTAGATGGATGTTGGGATGGCAATGCTGATCATCTTTTCCTCATGCAAAAGACAGGTGCTTCCAGAACATTCCATGCAGTGTTGCTCCTACTGTTCTTTCATTCGGTATTCCCTTCTCCCTAAGCACATGCACCTGCAATTTTGCAACTTCAGAAATGTATCCCCGTTTCACTCCTCTATTCCCCTCTCCCTTGTTTATCCTAGATTGTAAGCCCCCTGGGCCAGGGACCTGTCTCTTATGATTGCTCAGTGCCAGGCTCATTGCTGGTGCTATATTTATTTATCTGAACTTCTATGCCACCCTTCCCATATTGTCTCGGGTCAGCGTACAATTGATAAGAACTCAACTTCCTCCCCTGGAACCCTATCCCTGACACACACACCCCACCCTCCCTCCCACCCTCCCCCCACACACCGACAACCGCATAATCTCCCAACCAGCCCCAATCCTTATCCCCACCAAGCAAATACCCTACCAAACAAACATTTTAACTGCCTCAAAGATGCTAAGGCTCAGGCAATTAGCAACAGTAATTATATAGATAATTACCAATGGTATGCAGCCTGGGTGCTGGATGTTCACACACATTGTGCCAAAAGCTCTCCAAAGTGAGTAGGCTTCACTTAAAGATCCTTTAATAAAAGGCCATGAAAAAAATACACCCCCCACCCATTAGTGCAGGGAAGTTCTACAGTAGTTGGCAAGCCTGCTAAATTCAACAACTTCTTTAATTAGCTAACACCGTAGCTTCAGCCTAGCAGCAGACTGAATTACACGTCTGAATATACCTGCATCATGTCAGAAGGCTCTTTTTACCTAGGCAATTCTATTTGCAATAGTTATCTGCAAGCAAAAAGCCACTCTTAGGCTTGTTTTACTATAGTACTCCTGAGGGAGCAATCTGCCAAGGAAGTGTTCAGCTCTTCAAAAGGCAAATGAAAGAATGGTTAGATGCAGCTGTTAAAGTACAGAACGGCACTGCAGTTACATTTATCCCTGGACAGTCCAGTCAACGGTCTGAAGACAGACTACTTGCGATCCAACTTTCTGATTGAAAGGTTTTCTAGTTTGGTTCCTAGTATTTGGTGAGCAGAAGTACGACTACATGATTGATCCCGGAGCAAGTCATTCTGTTACTCAAACGCACTGAGGGCTTAAGAGATTTCTGCTCCATTGATTTAAATGAAAGACTACAGGCTCTAATACTTTGCAACCAAATTTCATTGGCCTGGTGAATGGATTTTACTCCCTGAATGTGGTACCTTGAAATTTTGCAAAGGAAGCAATTTACCTTTTCCTGGTCAGAAGATAATGGTGGCTCCACTAAAAGGGGGCCCTGTTCACTGGACTGGTCACTGTCATCGTTGGCCTGTCCTGAAGTATCAGGCATGTGTCTTGTCCTTAGCCGTAGGACTGGCTCCGTAATACTGGAGTTCTCGAGATCCACTGGTTCGTTCATGAGACCAGGGGCCTTCTCAGAAAGATTCAAATTCCTCTGGTGAAGTGGGCTTTGACGTCAAGATATTGACCCTATAAAAGCAAAAAGAGCTTATGTGACTGAATTAAAGTCTAAGATTCCACAACGTTGAGAACTGGAAAGCAATCGCATGTGTTTGTCTAGGTGTATCCAACTAGTACATGCAATTCACCTTTAGTATCTGTAGCATTTATAAGTAGAAATAGGGCTACTCTCTCATGCGACCTGTACCACTTCTTGTGGACTTTCAGGCCAGAGAATGAATGTTCCCCAATATGGTAGAGCCATCTTACGAACTAAAAAGCTTGTCTCAACAGAAATTTTTCCTAAACACCCAATAGGAGAGAGGTTCCCAAAACTGTGCATCAAGACATTAGGCAGGGTCATGATTATGAATGTTATCAAATATCCTTTTGTAGGATTCGTTACCTGGGGTCATGTAATTATATTTAAGTTTCAAAATGGGGGTCACCTAGACAGAGTAGTTTGGGAACCAATTCAATAGAGCGGGTATGAAAATTCCTAGTACTCCTAGTATTCACTATGAATTATCCTCAGAAAACGATACAGCCAACTAAAAGGCAGACTGCTGCATTACAAGTTTTAAATCCGAGTGCGTTTTCAGATGAGACGCTATTCACATGGGAAGGCAAGTAACCCCACAGATTACCTGAACACAAACTACTCTCCTATGGAAATGTCCACGTGTGTGTGTGCATCCAGAAACCCTAGAAGGTTTCTGAATGTGCATTTGAAAACTCCCAAGAGACTTGCGCAAATGGCTCGTTATGCACGTCTAAAAATGCCCTAATTACGATTCTCATGGGAGTTTCCTTTGCGGATGCGACCTCACCTTCTTCCCACTTGAGAATCATCATCTCTTAATAATAGTTTCAATTATGCAGCACCAACAGTGTGCGAGGCATCTCAAGATCCTAGGTAATAGGAGGAGAACGGTAACCACTACCAGTGATTTGTTCATTAATGCCAGAAATTATCAGAACTGATCTGTGATTGCAACTTGCCCAATAAAGGAAAAATTAAAAAAGGAGGGGAAAAAAAAGAACTGATCTGTGATCAGTGTGCTGAGTGCATACTTTCTTCAGTTTACGCATGACAATCCATTTAGATTACGATTTTAAGTGAAAAAGCAGTCACCATAGTATCCTTCCACTTCTGTCAATACATTCCTGAATGTTAGAATGCCACAGAATTACTCCGCTGGCTCTAAGGGTAATCAACTCTGATAAGTTACAGCTTGCCCTATCACAGAGTATTTCATTTACTGGATTAGTACAGACCCAGTACCCACCCAGGTTGCAAGTCTCAAGCCACTTAATCTAAAGGCAACCCACTAAAAGTCATTGGACAACTTCAAAGTAAGTGGCTTTATCCAAGAACTGCAATCTTCAATAGCCAAGATAACCATAGAATCCGAGTTGGAAGGAACTTCCGAGGTCATCTAGTCCAACCCTGCTCAATGCAGGAAATACGCAGCTACAGCATCCCCAAACAGATGGGCCATCCAGCCTCTGAAAACCTCCAGCGAAGGAGAGCCCACCGCCTCCCTAGTTAGTAATTCCACTGTCGAACAGCTCTTACCGTTAGGAAGTTCTTCCTAATGTTTAACCAATATGTTTTCTTGTAATTTGAGCCCATTATTTCTAGTCTTGCCTTCAGAGGAAAGAGAACAAGTCTTTGCCATCCTTTCCAGCTAGCCTTTTAATCCTTTTCTAGTCCATTCCATAAAGGGAAAACAAGCAGCACGGGTGCCAAACCCTCCAAGATAGGGAAATCACCCCAAAAAAGGGAGGAAGCGGGAAGAGGGACACTGTGCAGCACACTTTCCATACTGTATCGGATTAGACACGTTAACTCATTTTAGACCCAAATATACTGGTCTCAAGCACCGAGTGAAAAAGTGCTGAACAGAACATGAGAAATGAAGTAAGTCACAACATTCTATGGAAAATTCAATATAAATTAAGATTTATTCACTGGAATGCACTATCCTTTTTTTGAAGAACTGGGGAAAGTAGTGGGGTTTTTTAAAAGGAAAAAAGGGATCAAGAGTCCATGGTAAATTAAGAAATAGGTTTGCCATTTTGGGGGGGCATTAAGTGAGATTACCTAAATTGTTAATTTTAAAGGTGACAAAGAAAGAAGCATGAAGAGAAACATGTAAGCTGGAACAGATTTAGAAGCCAGTCTATAGTGTTACTAGGACTACGATCCTGTCTATTCGGTTACACAAAACAGATGTCCTGTCTCTCATACAAGGTGGTAGTATTGTCTAACAAGTGTCATGTTCAGACCAACATCTAGCCCAGCCCAACATCCTGTCTCCAACAGTGGCCAGCTTTCAAGACATTTTATTTTATTTATTCCAATTTTTTACCCCGTCCTTCCCAAATGGCTCAGGGTGCTTTACAAAAACAAAGAGTACGCAAGACAGCATAAAACCCCCCAAACCTTTTCCCTCACCCATCCCCAGCACAACCCCACAAAACCCTCCCCAACGATCCCCTCACATCCCTACCCCAAACACCCCATTCCCTATCCCTGCCTACCAAATAAAAAGGACCTACACCACCTCCGGAAGATATCCAGACTCTGGCTCAATTGAACCTCTGGAGAAAGGGAGTTCCATAGCATCAGGGCAACAACCGAAAAGGTCTCCCTGCGAGCCTTCACCATTCGACAAGACTAACAAATGGTACCCACAAGAGAGGAAGAGACAGGAACATCTGGTTTCCGGCCGCTGCACAAGTGGTGCCATACAGTGGGGAGGGGAGAGAAGAGCCGAGCTCTGGGAGTGACATCGCCTCTCTCCACACACAGAGCCGCTGTGGCTGCTGTTGCAGAGTCTCCAGTACAGTTGTGCTCCATCTGGGGTGCTTGTGCTTTGGGGCCAATCCTAAGGACCAGCTGTGTGTGGCATGGGGCAGAGTGGCACGCAGTTTCCAGGAGAAGGTGCGGGTGCCAGATTGTTGCTATCTGCCAGCTGGCTGAGGTGTTCTGCTTGACTCTGTGGGACCCGTGACTCTGGCAAGCTTTCCCCATTTTGCCAGCGCTCATTCCATCACCCGGAGTTATATCTGCAGCAAGTGCTTGATTGCATGGGCCATTCTATTGCCCCCTCCTCTTACTCTAGCTCACTTGGTGGGAGCTTCCCCTATTCCCTGGCTTGATGGTGCCGGTCAGCATTGAGCTGTGGGATTGCTGGGCCTGGTGAGGCAAGGCAAGCAAGGAGGAAGCCGGTGGTACTTTATTATTATTATTATTATTATTATTATTATTATTATTATTATTATTATTATTATTATTATAATAAACTAGTATCAATAGTTATGTTTGGCTAAAAGGTCTAACTAGCCAGAGCTCCCGATGGGCCAAAATAACATTCTGCGCTTATTTTATTTTTTTAAGTGCAAACTCTACCTTTTCCAGAATGAGCAAACCAGCTACAAGAGCAACTAAAGGTACTATTCAATCTTTTTATAAGACCAAGTCAGCTGGGGCGGGGGGAGAAAGACAATAGTGCTTCGGCTATAGAAGATGCTCCAGAAAATGCTCCACTGAATTCTTGTTGGCTACGCAAGCTGACCTTAAAGAGACTATTTTGATGAGGAAAGATATGAGCAAACAGTGCTACGGTGGAGGGAGTGGATAAAAAAAACTGGATAAAATTGCTCAACGTGTTAACTTGCTAGAAGCCAAAATGGAAGTGCAAGAAGATAGAGGGAAGGCCCGAGATGACAAAATGAGCTCTATGGATAAATATTTTTGGTGGAAAAGGTTGAAGATCTTGAAAATAGATCTGGGCAAAATAATCTCTGCTTCTTGGGAGTACCAGAGGGACTTGAATCAAGGGGTGTGAAAAACCTTATATTGAACATTTTGGAGGCGATTTTTCCTGATATTCGGGAACTTCATGAAGTGGAACTGGAGAGAGCTCACCAGGCACGTAGAGCCAAGCCAAAGGACTCTGAACCTCATCATGCCCTGGTTTTAAAATGTTTGCAATATACAGATATTGAGCAGGTATTGGAAGAAGCACGGAAATATCGTAATCTTATCTTTGAAGGAAATAAGATCTCAATTTTTTCAGATTTGTCTCCTGAAACATTACAAAAGTGAAGGAAATGGAAGGTCCATCTTGAGACTTTTTATAAAGGTAGGCATGAAGGCCCCAATTTGGTACCCAGCCTGTTTTTCCTTTGTTTATAAAAAAGAGAAGATTTTTTCAATCAAGAGGCGGAGCTTCAATCATAATATGCTCAGCTAAACCTTAGATACATATTTATAAATAATGATGGTTGATGGATCTTGCTTTAATATACTTCCCTATGATGGTGGATAGACCTTGCTTTATTATTTTATTTTTTTACAGTTATATTTTACTTTTAATTACATTGGTTGCTTTTATGTTTGATGAGGCAAGGTCTGCGATTATTTTCTTATATATTTTATATTATTCAAGAACAAATTACTAGCTCTTCAAGGTAATCCTGGACTATGCAGCTGATCTCGCGTGCATTACAGAAGCCTGGCTGGACAATGAATCGGGGCCTATTCTGGCTGATCTTGTTCCAGCCAGGTATTCCGTACAACACCAGCTGCAATCGGAGGGACCGGGGGCGGGAGGGGGCGGTGTAGCTGTAGTTTTTAAAGAGGAATGGTCTGTGAGGAGATATCCAGTGCAATCCATGGTAGGCATTGAAGGTCTCCACCTTGTGTTTGAATTGGTGGGGGACAGTTTGGGAGTGTTGCTGGTATACCATGCACCTACCAGTATGGCAGACTCCCTGCATGCTCTGGCAGAGGCTGTGTCGAGGGTGGTGTTGCGGTCCCCAAAGACAATAGTCTTGGGGAACCTCAACATTCACACCAACGCAGTTCTCGGGGGAGCCGAGCATGAGTTCATGGCCGCCATGGCAACCATGGGCCTGTCCCAGAGGGTCATCGGAAAGACATCTTGGAAGACATTCCTTGGACCTCATGTTTTGTACTGGCCTCAAGGCAGGTGCTCTGTTAATGGGGGAGGTATCAGCTGTGCCCTTGTCATGGACAGATCATTACCTTCTGCAGACCTTCCTTCTAGCACGTCTGCCCCCGGAAGGGTGCGGAGCTTATTAGGATGGTCTGCCCCCGGAGGCTGCTGGACCTAGTGCAGTTTCTAGGCGCTCTGACCTTGATGACCGTCTCAATGACCTCGTCAAGCTATGGAACATCTTGCTGACGGAGGCCATCAATCAAACGGCTCCTAGGCATCCGCTGTCCAGGCGGAGGCTCCGCAGACCTCCTTGGTTCTCCGAGGAGCTGTGGTTGCTGAAGCAAGAGGGGCGACCGTCGGAGCGATGGTGGCATCTTTCTGGCTCTGAAGCCAACAGATTGTGGCATAGAGCTAGTTTACAAGCCTATGCCGTGGCTATGTGGGCAGCAAAGAGGGAGTTCTTTGCTGCCCTCACCGCATTCGCGAAATCCCGTCCGGCGGAGCTGTTCCAGGTTGTACGGGGGTTGGTCAGTCCAGCCTCCCTCAACCCTGGGGCTGAGTCATCATCTGCCCGCTGTGACCTTTTTGTGGAGAAAATTGCTCGCATTCACCAAGACCTAGATGCCGCACTTAATACAGTGGAGGTCGAAGAGGGTGTAGAAGCCCCGGCTTGTCCAATTTTGTGGGAGCGCTTTCGGTCGGTGACACCTGCTGATGTGGTGGATGAGCTTGGGGCGGTTCGAGTCACTTTTTGCGAATTAGATCCGTGCCTATCCCAGCTGGTTAAGAGCTGCCGGGAGACAATGGAGCCGTTGCTGGATGGGGTGGTCAATGCCTTCCTGCAGGAGGGCAGAGTGCCAGGCTGCCTCAAGGAGGTGGTGGTGCAGCCTCTGCTCAAAAAACCATCACTTGACGCTTACTCCCCTGCTACCTATCGGCCTGTCATAACCTTCCCTAAAAAGGGAAGGTTACTGAACAGGTAGGTGGTGGCTCAGCAGCTCCAGGGGCATCTTGACTGCGTCAGTTATCTTGATCCCTCCCAGTCTGGCTTTCATCCGGGTCATGGCACCGAGACAGCACTTGTGGCCCTGGTGGATGATCTCCACCGTGAAAAGGACCAGGGTCGTTCGACCCTATTGGTCCTGTTAGATCTGTCGGCAGCATTCGATACCGTTGACCATGAGATGTTGGTGACACGCCTGCGGGACAGTGCGGTGGTGGGCAGGATCGTTCTTGAATGGTTCCGCTCATTCCTGACCGGGAGAACTCATTGGGTGGTACTTGGTGACTGCTTTTCATCTTACCGAGACCTCTCGTGTAGGGTTCTGCAGGGTTCTGTCCTGTCCCCTCTCCTGTTCAACGTGTATATCCAGCCGCTCGGTGAGGTGATCAGAGGGTTCGGGGTGAGGTGTCATCAGTATGACGACGACACCCAACTGTACCTCTCATTTTCGACCAACCCAGGCCCGGCTGTCTTGGTGCTTACCTGGTGTCTGGCAGCTGTGGGGGACTGGATGAGGACTAATCAACTGCAAATGAATCCCGACAAGATGGAGGTGATGTTAGTGGGTAAGTCGATGGAGATGACAGCTGCCTCGATTGATGGGGCCTGTCCTCCGCCGGCTTCCCAGGTACGGAACCTGGGGGTGCTCCTCGATGTGCAGCTCCCCCTGGATCTCCAGGTGGAGGCTGTGGTGAGGAGTGCCTTCCGCCAGTTACATCTGCTGTGGTGACTTCAGCCGCTGGTTTTGGTTTCTGACCTGGCCATGATCATCCATGCTTTTATTACCTCTCGGTTAGACTACTGTAATGTGTTTTACGTGGGGCTACCTATGGTGACGGCTCAGAAGCTACAGCTAGCGCAGAATACGGCAGCCCGGCTTTTGGTGGGACTGGGCCACCGGGAGCACATTACACCAGTGCTCCGATCTCTGCACTGGCTGCCAATAGTCTTCCGGGCCCAATTCAAAGTCTTGACCTATAAGCCTTACACAGCGTGGGCCCTGCCTACTTGCAAGATCGCCTCACTCCCCGGGTTCTGGATCGGCCAGGGGCACCATGTTGGAGGTCCCCCGGGTTTCCTGGGGGGGCACGTGGGATAGGCGCTCTCAGTAGCCACACCACGCCTCTGGAATTCCCTCCCCGTGGGGGCCCGTCTGGCCCCAGACCTCCCAGCCTTTCGCAGGAACTGTAAGAACCGGCTGTTCCGTCAGGCGAGGGAGAGGGGAAATGGGGTGGTAGGGGGTGGGGAGAGTGCGAAGGTGGGTTGTTTTTATTATTATGTTTGAGGGATGATGCTTTAAGTATATTATATTATTGTTACTGATGCTGCTAGCCCCTCCGAGCTGCCTGTGGCAGGAGGTGGCGGGGTATAAAATTTTAAAATAAAATTAAAAAAACAAAAATAATAAAGGTTTAGTCATTACACCTTTTTTGGTAGAGGAGCAAGTGAGAGCCTTCCTAGCATCTCCCCTTTCAGGTGTAAGGTTATTTTTAATAATTTTCCCTTGGAGGGGTGGGACTACGAGGGTGGCCACCACATCTGCCCTATGAAGGTGTAAAGCAGCAGATTCTATCTTTTTTGTTGTGGAGGTGCATGAGCCTAGCCAATGCACCTGTCCCTTTAAGATGCAAGGCTAATTCCAATTTTGGGGGGGGGGGTAGGGCAAGATCTTTGTTGTGGCACACACCCCCACCCCCCCATTAAGGTGCAAGGCTAGCAGTTATTGGGGTGTTTTTTTTTTTAAAGAGGGTGCATGAGCCCAGCCGCTGCACCTGCCCGTTCAAGATGCAAGGCCAGTTATGTCCTTTTTGCAGGGGGGAAGGGGGCATGAGCCCAGTTGCTGCACCGCTTCCTTTAAGGGACGAGGCTATTTCATCATTTTTATACCACCCCCTCCTGCCCAATGGCAGCTTGGGGCAGTGAATAGACAAAAATACATAATATAAAATACAGTATAAAAAAGCATTGATTAAAATAATAAAAAGAGAGGCCTGAAAAGCAAGTATCCCAATACCCCTTCCAATAAAATAAAAACCCCACCCATTACCGTAGGTAGAGCTGGGTGTCAGCATACTGAGGACACTGCACACCAAACCCTCTGACAACCTCACCAAAAGACTGCACATACACGCTAAACAGGAGAGGGGACAGAATAGATGCTTGCGAGACTTCAGACGCGAGATCCCAGGGAGATGATGAGGACTTCCTCAGCACCACACGCTGAGTTCTCCCGGCCAGGAAGGAACTGAACCATTCAAGAAAAATCCTGCCTACCCTAGCTTGGTCCCGCAAGCGGGTTCATCATCTCGTGGTCAACAGTATCAAACGCAGCTGAGAGATGTAACAGGACCAGCAGGATCGCCTGACCCCAGTCTAGCTCACGGCGAAGGTCGCTGACCAAGGCCACAAGTGTAGTCTCAGTGCCAAAACCCAGGTGAAAGCCTGACTGAGGAATCCAGAAAACTGACATTTGTCCAAACAGCCCTGAAACTCCTGAGCCAACACACTCGTTCAATAACCTTCCCTAAAAAGAGAAGGTTAAGAGATTGGCCGATAAATGGCCAGGGAGCAGTTAATTAATTAATGTTTAGGGAAGGGTGATAAAGCCGACATACTGCATCCACCAAGCCACTGTGTTTAAAACTAAGCTACTTGGGTGTGCTAGAGATAGTTGAGTATTTTAGAGAATAAAACTGAGCTAAAAATACCTATAACTAGACATGGCCAAGTATATAAAAGGACTTTAAACATCACTTTTGTACAAATACAGTATGGTTCACCTTGAGTAGCTGTAGCACCTGAAAACATTTCACCTTTGTCAGAGGCCTAACCTGGACCAATGGCCAATTCCTGACAAATCAGATACAGGGATTAATGGACCTCTGAACCCTTCCTGTGCAACTTATTTGTCTGGTCTTCTCCTCCCTAGCATGTCCGGGAGAACAATATTCTAAAGTGCATTGCCTCATGTGTATTTAGGACATTCCTGCACTTGTATCCCACAGCTTCATACTTACATTTCCCTGCTAGAAGACTGGGTCTTCTAAAAAGAAAACCAAGATGCCTGGCTTGAACAAAATTTGGTTGACATGGTGGCATTATGGAAAAATAAGGCTGTTAGATGGATGAAACTCAACTGTCATGATAAGACATTTTATAATGCTCTCATCTGACCTGGTTAAACATTAGGAAGAACTTTAATGTTAAATATTGTTTTTAAAATGTAGTTTTTTGGTTAAACATTAGGAAGTACTTTCTAACAGCAAGAGTTGTTTGACAGTGGAACAAATTGTTGGCCCTAGGGTAACTGTGTCCTCTCCTTCACTGGAGGCTTCTAAATAGAGGCTTGAGAGCCATGTGTTGGGGATGCTGTGGATTTCCTGCACTGAGCAGGGGTAGACTAGGTGACCTCGGAGGCACCTTCCAACTCGATGATTCTATGACCCATTTAACAAAACAGTGTGAAAGGGCAAGCATGTATACATTTAGCAGCTGTAAGACCATGTGTTATAATTTCTCAACTATACCTATGCTGCCTGCTCTACCTCTGAAACTTCTCCCTGGGAGATCAACTTTGCCAGCTTTATTTTCTCCAACAAATGACGGAGTTTGCCTATTTGGCAAGTATGAGGAACCTCTGCTTAAAGAAACAGTTGAGTCATGGAGGCAAATACTACTTTAACCCCAAAAATAACATCCATGCAGCTGAACTTTGCACATAGTCAGGTTACAGAGAATGTCCATAATCAAGCGTAAAAAATAAACCAGCTGACAAAGATGCTGGACTCATCCCAATACACAGCTGAGACACAGAACAGAAGCGAAGTAGTGAAATGTAATGGCCCTTTCCCCCACATTCTAGTCTAGAGAGGTGGGGCCCTGTGTGCATAATCTCACCAGCTACAGTTGGTCTAATAAAAGGTATTCTGAAGCACTCTGTCTTCACCTATTCCCCTCAAGCAGATCAGGACAAACATACAAGGTGCATTACCCTCCGAAGTAGTTTAATTACCTTAAATCTGGATAATTTCTTAACTCCGTGTAGAAGGTATAGCTCTACACAATTAATAACTGAACAGAGGTTATTATCCAGAAATAATTACAGTGAGGTAAGCCTACTCCAGAGTAGTCTCTTGGTCTAAACAAGCTTTAGCGTTAAACAGTGCGATTGCAAACGGGGCAAAACAAACTTTCCCCAGGTTGCTTTTCATGTCAGCAAGGTTTAAGCTACAAACGTTCTATGCAGGATATGGAGCGCTAGACGCAGTCTCAAGTACAGCTGACATTGGTAGTGTCGCGAGAGAGTTGCTGTGTAGAACAGCACAATTTAGGAATATCAACACCACCATCAGCTCTAAGTTCACCTTAAATTTTCAAGGATCCCTGAAAGAAAAATACTGATCTATAAAAAGGCACAAAACCTCAAAGACAAGTTTTTAATCAAAATAATTCTGTTTCAGTCTTGCATTAGAAATTCAAGTCATGTCACAGCTGAAAGATCGATAAGCCCCTGGGGATAGGGACCTAGCTACTGACTGTACAGCACCCAGGTACACAGAGCCTTAACGGGAAGGGAGGAGTATAAATTTAAATAATAAATTGCTGCCACTGTATAAAGAACTGGAGCGTCAGTGAAATGGTGACCTCGTAAGAACTCCTACACCTATAGTTTTAAAACAAAGTATTTTTAGGTAAGGATTGGCAAACTTGCACCTTCAAGTGGAATGTGAGAGCTTTCAGCACACATCTTCTATGGGTACTATGACTACTAGGTAATGAGACTTTACATCCCCAATATTAGGACACAAGCAAATAAGGGGGGAAATATTAAACTCTGGTCTTCCAAAATTGTGAAGAAAAAAAGGGAACAAGCTCAAATTTAAGAGCACCTTTACAACTTACTTTCAACAACATGGAACCAATGAGAACGTGTACATCTCCTCCTCTGCTAGTCAGGCACTAATCCCTTCAGATAATGGGGAGCAGAGGGTCAGTGTGCCCAAACAGCTGCCTTTGTAACTAGCAAACTGCCACTGGACTTTGGCTGAGTTACCTCCCAACAAACAGGCTGCCTACAGACAATAAGGGACATTCTGAAGCATTCCAACCAAGTGAAAGAAAACACAGAGGACCTACCTCCAGTACAATTACATTCACCTCAGGAAACCCAATCACATCCTGTTACTCCTGGATGGTTTATAAGACTATTCCAATTTCGAGAGTATGCTAGCTCCTAAGTGTTTTATAACTGGGTTAAAGTCTCATTATGCCCAAGATTACAGTCTAGTCAAAGAGCATTTTGAATCTCTTGCCTACATAACAAAAAAATGGAAGTTTATTGTTCAGTGGTGTTATTGTAGCCCTGATCCTAGAGACCAACAACCTTTGTCCATAGAACAGAGGTAACAGAGTTCAATTTTCCACTGCAGCATTTCACTGTCACTCCAGGGTCTGAAGAGAGTCTCTTGTACAACTCCACTCCTCCTGTCCTACTTGTTCTATGGAAAAAAGAAGGTTTGAACTGCCAAGACAACAAGTATCAACTCATTACACCCCCCATCATCCCTGCATTGCTGTCATCTACCAGCCCCTGGCTCTCTCTCTTCCTCTCGGAGTTCGAGTCCTGGCTCACTTTCTTCCTCTCCGACGATACCCCGCCCCCATTCTCGGTGACTTCAACATTCACACTGATGTCCCTTCCCAGCCCTCCATCTCTCACTTCCTCGCACTAGCCTCCTCCTTCAACTTCCACCTTTGGACTAACATCCCCACCCACGCTAACGGCCATTCTCTTGACCTCGTCTTCTCTAGGAGCTGCTCTGTCTCTGATCTATCCTTCAATCCTCATCCCATCTCAGACTGCTTCCTTGCCTCTTTCAATGTCTCCCAGTGCCCTTCCCCATCTCCATGCCCCTTCCATGACCTGCAGGCCATTAACCCCTTGGACTTTGCCTCCTCTCTCTCCCCCCCAGTCTTCTCCTCCCCCGACTCTACCGTCTCTGCTTTCAATGCCTCTCTCCCCTCCACCCTTGACTCCCTTGCCCCCCCCAGTCCCGCCCTGCCTGCTCCCACAACCGCCATCCTTGGCTCACCCCAGTATTCGTCACCTCTGCTCTTGCACTCGTGCTGCTGAACATCTGGCGCAAATCCCACTCATGCTGAATTCCTTCACTTCAAGTTCTCTCTCCCCTCCCTTACTTCTGCTATCTCCCTCACTAGACAGCATTACTATGCCTCCTGCATTGAGTCCTGTTCTCGGGACCCTCACCGCCTGTTCTCCACCTTCGGCTCCTTCCTCAAGCCCCCCTGTCCTACTCCTCCCTCTTCCCTTTCTGCTCAGGATCTCGCTTCCTTCTTCACCTCCAAGATAGACCAGATCCGCCTCAACACCACTTCTCACTCCTCTCCTCTTCCTCCTCCCCCTCCTTCTCTCCTGTCCTTCCCTCCATTCTCCCCCCTGCTCTCCTTCTCCAACCCTTCCACTTGCCCCCTTGACCCCATCCCCTCCCAACCTCCATTGCTTTCACTGTCACACCCCACACATCATCAACCTCTCCCTCTCTACTGGCTCCTTCCCCTTCCAGCACTCCACTGTCTCTCCTTTCCTCAAAAGTCCACTCTTGACCTCTGTGACACTAGCTACCATCCCTGTCTCATTCCTTCCTTTTGCTTCCAAGCTTCTTGAACAGGTTGTCTACTCCCGCTGCCTTGACTTCCTGTCAACTCCTTCCTTGACCCCCCTCCAATCTGGCTTCTGCCCCCTTCACTCTACTGAAACTGCCCTTGCTAACATCACCAATGATCTTCTTGTGGCTAAATCTAATCGCCTCTACTCCATTCTTGTCGTCCTTGACCTCTCTGCTGCCTTCAATACTGTTGACCACTCCTGCTGGACTCACTTCACTCCCTTGGCTTCCGTGGCTGTCCTCATCTCGTTCTCCTACCTCTCTGACCACTCCTTCAATGCGTCTCTTACCAACTCCACATCCTTTCCCCTCTCGGTTGGTTGGTGTTACCCAAGGCTCTGTCCTTGGTCCTCTACTCTTCTCTATCTACACCCTGTCTGTAGGTAAACTCATTGCTTCCCATGGCTTCCAATATCACCTCTACACTGATGACACTCAACTCTCTCTCTCCCTTTTTCTCGATCTGTTCAAGCTCACCTCACAAGCTGTCTCTCTACCGGGATGTCTCAACATCAATTCAAACTCAACCTGACTAAAACTGAACTCCTTATCTCAACCCACACCTCCAAAACCTTCCTCTCCCTGTCAATTCTTATTGACAGGGTCACCATCCTTCCTGTCCCCCAAGCCCGTAGCTTAGGCTTCATCTTTGACTCACCCCTTTCTTTTAAACCCTACATCGACTGTTGCCAAATACTGTCGCTTCTCCCTCCATAACATTGCTAAGATTCGCCCTTTTCTCTGTCTCCTCTGCCAAAACCCTTGTTCACGCCCTGGTCATCTCTCGCCTCGATTACTGTAGCCTCCTTCTCATTGGCCTCCCCCACTCTCACCCTTTCTCACTATCTCTGTCCAAAACTCTGCTGCCAGGGTCATCCACCTTGCCAGTTGCTTCGACCATGTGCAGCCTGTCCTCACCTCTCTTCACTGGCTTCCCCCTTTTTGAACGAATTCTGCACAAGCTCCTAGTCTTCACCTACAAAGCTCTTCACAACCTTGCTCCCCCCTACCTCTCTGTGCTAATTTCCTTCCGTACTCCAGTGCATGAACTCTGCTCCTCCTCTGTCCCTTCTGGCTGTCCCACACCTCCCCTGCTCCCCTAACAGACTTCATCCCTTCTCCCTAGCTGCCCCCCATGCCAGGAACTCCCTCCCTGCCTACATCTGCCTCACCCCCTCCCTTTTGTACCTTCAAATCCCACCTCAAAATCCACCTCTTCTGCCCTCCCCCTCGCTCCCCTCTCCCAACTCCTGCTGATACCAACCACCCAGTACAATTGGTTACCTGAGGTCTGTGTACCTCACCACATGGACCAGCCAGCCATCACTCTCAATGTAACCAAGCCAAGAATGTGCACCTAAGACCTCGTATCTTCATTAATGTTACACCTCTTGTCTCTCCTTCTGTTCCCCTTCCTTAGTCTGCCCCGCCCTCTCTCTCTCACATTGTAAGTCCTAGGACAGGGACCGTGTCTATTCCATTACTTTGTAAAGCGTCAGGTACATTGCTGGTGCTATATAAATGCTTGCTAATAATAATAATATTCATATCTGTTGAATAACTGCTTTGGGGCATTAACAATCCAAGCCACAGATAGCAGTGGTTCCGTTGTTTACCCTAGAGGTGAGAGACTTCAGCATTAGAGCTCCTTCACTTTTTAGCTCATGTCTTATTATGACATTTGAGAAAGCCAGGTTGCAATAGGTCTGTTAATAGCCCACTTGGTGGCTGGATACAACATCAACACAAAGGTGGGGATCGGTTTGCTTGCCCTTCATATATTTGTGTTTCATCGTTGAAGGGACTTGTTTCCTGAACTGTGTTTTGTAAATTGCTCCATGGATGCACACCTGTTATTTCCGATTGCTGAAGCTATTATCCTAGAGGATCACAAGCATGTTCCCACACCATCACCAAAACGAACGAGTTTACCAACAGAAAAATATTCCAAAGGCTCCACCACTTAAATTAGATTTAGAACCAAAAACATGAGCCCACAATAGACAAACTTAAAGAAAAAACTTTTTCAACTGGTTAAATGTATTTAATAGGTGTTCAAAAAAGAGGGTTGTGCACCAATGAAACCATTTAGAAATTTACAAAAATTACTTCCATTTTCATGTGTAGTTTAACACAGTTTTGTTAGGAAGTAGACGTTCTTCTATTTGAACACCAAGATGCTTCAGAGACGAATGCTTTAGTATGCACAAATTTATTAATTCATCATACCTTTGTAAATTTCAAGTTAGGAAATGTTAGGAAACTGACCTTAGCAACACTACTAACTTAATTTTAACCCCTCTCCTTTCAACCAGCAGTTGTGGGAAGAGTAATGCACTTGATCAATACAAATCTAGTGATGGCAGCTAGGACTATTACAGTACTATAGAATGGTTCACAGGCAGTTACATGGTCATTGCTCTGTAGTATAAGGCAGAGGAGGATCCCAAACAATGGGTCAGGATCCCATTTGAGAGGTCACAATCCTGACCGTTATTTAATACAGTTTGCATGTCTTTGTTGACTATAGGTCCATGACCGTAGACAGCAAGTCTCAAAATAGGCTTACATGGGCACACCAACAACAACAAAAAAGGGGGGGGGGACCCACTAGTGTAAGGCTTCCTCCACTATCCTATGACAGAAGCAGCAGAACTCCAGGACTGAGGTAACTTGAGCGAGCAAGCAACCAGAACCAGCTTGGCAGTACAAGCAGCAACGCCAACATTCGATATAAAATAATGCCTAGGAATCCCACTCAAGAGTCCCACTGTGCTGAACAAGAAAGTGATCCTGGTTCCAAATAGCTTACAGCCTAAATAAGCAGCTCCAGAGTTTTGTGCAGTTATCTACTATCCGACTAATCAAGGGGGCTTCCCAAACATCCATTTAACTTCACACAAGCTAGGAACTTTGTTTTGAGAAAGCATTTTTGCTGTAAGAAAATTAAGCAATGCAAAAGAGAAAAAAAAAATAAGGAACCACACCCAGGTTCAAATAGTTCATCAAAACAGCTCAAATATTGTGTAAGTCAGCCTCCCTAACCCACTGCTCCAGGTGTTGAAACTCAAAGGGAAAAGTTGTTAGACTTGGCTGGAGGAATGATGACAGCGAACACTGGCTATTCGGAGAAGCACATTCCAGTGTTGTAGGTACTCAGCAAAAGGAGGTCCTGCCAGCAGTTCTCTAGGTTATAAGAGGATACCACAGAGTCAGAAATTCCAGCTGTCACCAATGAAGTGCAACAGGAAGCCTTCTAAAATATTGTCTTAGGTTTTGTCCTTAAAGAGTGTTAATGCTCGTACTACACAAGATCAGCCTCTTTTATTTAACTGATAGATCACTAATGTCACAGAATACAACTAAATGTTATAGTCTGAAGTGACTTACACACACTCCTCGTGGGACTTAGAAAAGCACTTTCAGACCAACTTCTTCAAAAAGGAACAAAGAGGAACTCGGATTTACCACTGTGCCTCTAGTGCTGGGTGCCACAGCTTCCCGCGATCTTCAACGTTTGTTGGTCTTTGCTTCTCACTATCACTGTAACCACAACAGTTCTGCAATGGTATCTAAATATAGGAGGAACCTTTGTGACATCTCAGCTCACGCCATCCACCTGTGGTTTCCAATTGCACGATAAAAGCTTCAAACAAGCAACTCCCTGTACTGAGGTAACAGAATAAGCAATGCAGCAGTCACATGCCCATGTCCAGTCAAAGAGCACAGGGGGTGGGAATCTGGATTGGTCCACAGTCAAAGGGTCAAAAACAATGAGAAAATGAAAAAGGACATAGTCCAATAAGCTACTGAGCAGTTATCTTATTAAGTATTTGATATCTAGTCGCAAGTCTTAGATTAGTCTGAGGTACCTTCAGAGGTGACTGGTACCAAAATTCTAACAAGGGAGAAGTCTGTCCTATTAAGCTTACATTTAGCCATAGATCATGTTATGGAAGTTATGAGAGTTTTCCACATTAGGGATGTCACCCTAATAGAACCAACTCTACAATGAGCAGTTCCTTACAATAAAGGTTAGGTTCTTAATGCCCAACAGAAATCAATCTGAAAATCCTCGCTCTTAAAAGAAAGAAAGGAGGCATGAAAATGAATCCTCTTAAATGGGTGCTGGACTGTTCTAATTTAGCCTCTGCCTATATAGACAGGGGTTGAAAGCACTGTAGATGCAGCAGACAGACAGTCACAGAGCAGAAATGGGTGTTCTCATGGACTCTTACTAGTCACCTGCAGCCAACAGAAGAGCAAAATGAATAGCTCCCACATTGGGCCATATTTAATCCTCTGCCAGGGTTAGGGCTGCTGTACAAGCTGGTGTAAGAAGCTGCTTTCCTGAAACACAACCCATTGTAATCTGATAATTGTGATCTTTTGAAGTAACCCGTCAGCCAACTATTGGTAAAGCACTGTATGAAGTACAAGTTCAGTTGTTTACAAAATGGACTCCC
This sequence comes from Sphenodon punctatus, assembly GCA_003113815.1. Classification (NCBI taxonomy): domain Eukaryota; kingdom Metazoa; phylum Chordata; class Lepidosauria; order Sphenodontia; family Sphenodontidae; genus Sphenodon; species Sphenodon punctatus. The sequence goes on from QEPC01008951.1 coordinate 4,246,054, forward strand.
ACAAGAACAGTATTAGTTATGTCAACTCCCAACAGATGCCAACAGCACCACCATGGAGTTCTGGGTTACTTGGTGGCATTTTTTCTGACATCTGAATGCATCTGTTAAGTGGTTACCCAAGGGTTATCTACAGCAGAAAACCCTCAGATTTTCTGTGGTGCCTCTGCAGAGATCACATCTGGGTTACCACACAGCAAATCCATTCAGAATTCAGATGCCAAGAAATACGCTACTGTCCAGTAACCTAGAAGCAACCCCCGTATCACTGCTGTGAAAAGGGGCATCATGATGTCCAAGGAGTAAGAGATCACCCAATGCCAAAAAACCCACAATGCTTTCTGAGAAACTGAGTCTCCTTCTCCACAGCTCCATTATCTTCTGGGGCTCCAGTGAACGACATGGTAGGAAAGCTCTGAGTGGAACCCCATAGAATCAGCATTTCTACTTTGCAAGCAGAAAGGTGGCTTCTTGTGCACTTACATAAAGTACTGCATGTTACTACATGTTAATTACAAACTACAATTTTGGGGGTGAGGAGAAAATGTCAGTTTTCGGTAGAGACCTTTTAAAAATGCAGCGTGGAAAGTACCATTGTATGTTCTCTAGTCAGAAGCTGCTGGTGGCAAGAATCAGAGCAGGAGCTTTAAGGGTCTGGTGCATGCTACAAAAAATTGGCTAGGCTGGGAAACATGGTTGTGCCACCAACTGTTCAAAACTGAAATACTTTACTACAAAATGGAATAAATGTTAACACAGCTTTGCAAATTAAAAACAGACGACATTTCACACTGCAGATCCAGAACACACAAGCTATTCCTTTTAAAAGGACATACAAGTAAGGGACAAGTTAGAAGTGTCCTTAAGTTGTATTCACAATCTTATATCTGCTCAGTACAGACTTAAATATTCTTATAGCCTCAATGCTGTAGCATCGCCATACTGAGCTATTCTGTACAAATTTAAATGATCACTGTATTCTGGTTTCTTACAGCAGTGCTAGAAAACATGCTACTACAGTCTCAATAACGCCTCCACAGTTGCTTCTAGAAAAGCTCCCAGAAATGATGATTCTTGGGAGAGTTTTCAAAAGACTTTAGGGCTACCATAGGGAGCACAGGGAATTCAGACATCTCATGCTACTGGTGTAGTTTCCTAGTCACTCTCTCAAGGTGGAAAAAAGAACTCCAAGGGAATTTTTGAAGAACTATTCCGAGGTAGTGAGGGTGGCTACTCCAGGAGTAGTCACAGGAGAGACAGAAGAGCAGTTGCAATTTCTAGTCAAACACCCAGGTGTGATAAGGTTGGCAGTGTGAGCCAAGGACACTGCTTAAAATGTTGAGATTCTCCAACTGGACAGGAGATAATGGAATTCATGGCTCATTCCATCTTCAATAACTATTATGCTAGTAACAGAGGCCATAGCAGATCATGAGAAGTTTATGGATGTTTACTTATGATGCTAAAGAACTTCAGAACAAGCAAAGAATACTTCTCCCTATCACAGACAGTGGCCATTTTTACACAGCGCTGCCAGATGGAGGGTGCGTGGGTGCGCCAGTGCGTGCGCGGTGGGTGGGGCGTGCACATGGCCACACACGCATCCCCATTCACCCCTACACACAGAGCAACCTCCATTTTCCGAGTTGCTCCATGCATGGGGATGAGTGGGGATGCATGTTAGGTGGGAGCAACACCCCCACTCACCGTACGCCCCCACGCCGCATCCTTCACACGGATCATGCCCAATCAGGAAAAAGCCAATTTCTGTGTGTTCATGAGTGGGAAAAGCATGTGTAAAAAGGGCCAGTTTGCTCCCAGGGTGATCATGCATACTACTCACTAACATGACATCAACACTTTTCCTGCCTACAACACACACCTGAAAATCAGCTACAAGTGAGCTGCTGCAGGATGGCACTTGCATGTGTGTTCAAGTCAGCAAAATTGATGTTTGCCAACCTCCTGTTCCATCATTAATGTTTTGTGACTAATGTTACAAGATCAACCTGTTAAGACTCTGCAAAATATGGGTCAAACCAGAAGTTAAATCTTCAGTGCAGACCCAACTCCCCAGCCAGCCAGGTCAGCCTTAACCTCTCCAGTGGCAGAGAAGATAATCGGTCTGAAGAAGCTAATATTATTGCCCAGATTAAGATGTTTAAAATCAGATGTGAGAAACTGGATGTTAATATACTTTGCTTTATGTTTATTTATATTAATCTCCCTCTATTACAAATCTGTTTTAAAACCATCCAAACTCATCACCTGGGAATTGGTATACTACTGATCGGCAACTACTACCTCAGTGCTGGCTTTCTAAATTATTAAACATTTGTATTACTGAATAAAAAATTAACATTCTTAATATCACACTTAAAAGTCAACTGCAAGAAAGCCTTCATGCTCAGGTGTATTCTACGATCGTTAGATAAAAAGCTGTCTCCAGAGGAAGAGAAGAGAAAACTCTCATGGAAACAGGGGGGAAAAGTTAATACCATGGTTTTCACCAAAATAGGTTTATGGAGAGGATGCAATTTACTGCATCAAAATTAAATGACTAAATTTAAATTGAATATCAATGTACTTCAGTTTTAATTGCAAAGAAATAATGTACACTCATATGCTGAATACTGTATAGTATTATATACTCTCTCTCTTCAAAAGTCACCCAGAATAGAAAGATTCTTATTTTGTATGGCTTGTTTCAAATCTTGTTATCAGTGCAAGAAGTGCAAACTAAACACCTGGTAAGCCCTGACAGGATTTGTTATTATCAGGGTTAGTTCTGTTCTGCTGGAGGGTTTTCTATAGTCAAGCTGAATATGTAAAAATATGAAGACTGGCGCACACACACACAAACACACAAAATTATTTTCAATAGCTCTAATTTACTACACACAGAAATAAACTAATGTTTTGTTAAATGCTAGCCCTATCGGTAGTTCGACACAATATGTTTCTTACCTCCAATATGGCTTGACAACTGAGCAGAGGAGGCAATACCTTAGGCAGACCAAATCTCCAGCTACACTTGTTATTCACTATGTGGAAGAGACAAGTGGCCCATTTACAGCTCAACATTCAGTCTGTTCATCAGACGGGCCAGGAATTTTGCTTATATTCCAAGCAAAGGATTTCACCAACTGCCTATCTGACTTCCTTGACTTTGCAAAATATCTATGTTATAATTAGCATGCAGCGTGCATAACATTTGACACAAGCCCATTTAATGCCACACCCTTTATTAAGAAGGATGAGCCTCTGATTCAAGATCACACACCCCATAATTCACAATGGCTCACCCGCCAGACTGACATACATCCTAATGTAAGACCGTAATACAAGAGTGCTGTAGTTCATCCCAAAGATGCCACTACTGCTGCTAGCCCATACTATAGCTTGTCTCACTTATTTCACAACTGTTTGGGTTGCTTTCCTATTACAAAAAACTATTTGTCCCCAAGAAGGGGCGATATAGCAGCTAATGACAATCTAGTTTTGTCCCCTTTGCCCCGACACCACATATCAATCAATACTTCAGTTTCCAAAGTGACTCGCAAAGTATCAGTATCACTTAGTATTTTTGCCAATATGGGCCAGATGTACTGCCAAAAGGAGAACTAAAATGGTTCTCTCACTTCTTTAAAGTTCGAGGAGGAAAAGTGCTGATAAATCTCGATATGGCTACTGGTTCATTTAGCACTTAGTGGAATATGGGATTTCCCTTTTTCAGGCCTTGAAGATGAAGGGGGTGGATTTGATTTAAATCAAGTATATTTAAGTCAGCAATTTAAATCATGATTTAAAATCACTGGAGGAAAAGTCTCAACTTAATCACCAAGTTTAATAAAGGTTTCCATTTTTTTAATAAAAAGGTGTCATCATTCTCTGATGTAACAATTCAAACGTTAGTCACAACTAAAAGATATACTTACAAGATGGAAACCTTGCATACTATATGTTTTTAAGAAATTATTGTTTGATAATTTCACATTTTTCAGGTACATCAGAGAATCAAATCAAATATTTATTAGAATGGTCAATGACCATAGCTTCCACATAACAGACACACAAACAGACATACAGGAGTTACACACGATACAATAAAATAAAAACCTTAAATTTAAAATAGGCATATCAGTATAACTAACCCAAAGATTAGGAGAACAACAGGGGAGATTCCCACCTAAATGGACCACCTTAGATCAGACAGGACCTTGAGCTTCATAGATTGCCCGAGCTGATGCAAGATACAAAGTATGAATTGCATAGGCATCAAACCTACTGTGCACCAACACAAGTCAATTCAAATAATTAACTGGTAGGCATTCCTAGTTGTTGGTGGTAATATATTGAACCATAGGTAAAGGGGAGAACTCCAGGAATGCCTTCCTAATATGAGTGACCTGTATAAGAAAAGCAGCAATACTCTTAATAACCTCAATATCTGGATTGCCCAGTGTCAGCCTCAAGAGCGAGTGGGTATCTCTGCCAGGATATTTTGCCAGGATAGACCCCAGCAATTCCTGCCGAGGCTTGTCATAAAGGTGGCACTCAAACATTATATGACTTACTGACTCCACTGAGGTATTCTCAAAAGGGGCACAGACGCTCTACGTAGGGAATACCTTGCTTCCGGCCCTCGAACACACGTGAGGGAAAGGCGCTGAAGCGCGCCCAGCCAATCAGCTGCTTCGCCCTGCCAGATACAGACACCCCCAAATAATCTGCAGTCTGCCCCACCTCAGGCATCCAAGCCAAATAATCTCTCATGGCCACCTTCCCAAATCTGATTTCCGGATTTCTGTACCGTTTTACCGGTACCAGATTTTTTTCCATTGATTTCAATGGGGAACTGTCCCCATTGAAATCAATGGAAAAAAACACAAAAAACCTCCCACCTCCCCCTCCCAGGCAGCGCGGGTGGAAGGGGGGACACCCCCCAAACACCCTGGCTTTAAAAAAAAAAATTCCCCCCAAAGTCCCTGCTAGTGCAAGCTCCGGGCCGCCACCAGCGGACTGCACCAGCAGGTACTAGGGTGATCCCTGGGGTGGGTGGTGGTTTCACACACACCCCACCCCAGGAATCACCCTACCTCCCCACCCAGGGATCGCCTACCTTGTGCTCCGGGCGGCGGCAGCCCGACTCCGGCGGCTTCAGCGCTACTAGGCCTTCCGGTGAACTTCTGGGTTTCACCGGAAGGCCTAGTAGCGCTGAAGCCGGCAGTCACAGCCAGTGCTGAAGCCGCCGGAGTCGGACCGCCGCCGCCGCCCGGAGCGCAAGGTAGACGATCCCTGGGTGGGGAGGTAGGGACTTCGGGGAGAAAATTTTTTTTAAAGCCAGGCTGGGCAGGGTGGGTGGGGGATGTCCCCCCTTCCACCCACGCAGCCTGGACTGGGGAGGGAAAGTGGGGGGGGGGGGGTTTGTTTGTTTTTTTACATTGCAGCCATTCATTTGAATGGCCGCAATGTAAAAAAAACAGTAGGGGAATCCGGTAAATTAAACTGGATTACCTGGTTTAATCCAATACTGCCGGTACGCCAAATACCGGCAGTATCAGATACTGGATGATCCGGTAGTCCCACCCCTACCTATTGTCCAGTAGAGAACCTTCCTCCTATGGGAGAAGACCAAAACTTTAGATTTATTATAGTTAATGGTGAGATGGTTATCATTGCAGAAGGAGAGGAAAGCCTGGAGTTGCCTCTGCAGTCCTATGCGCGTTTGTGAAAGCAGCGCGACGTCGTCTGCATAACAGAGGCAGCCAATTCGTCGTGCTGCTAATTTAGGAGGGAAAAACTGAGGGTTTGCCAAGAGAGGTATCACCTCATTAATAAAATAGTTGAATAGGGCCGGTGCAAGGACACACCCCTGCGTGACCCCTACTGTAGTACTAACCGTCAGAGTGATATGCCTTATCTGATCTATTTTAACCACTAGGGAGGAGTGCTGATGAAGGGCATATATCAGACCCAGAAGATGTTTGTCTATAGTTGAAGCATGCAATTTTTTCCACAGGGCAGCGCGATCCACCGAGTCAAACGCTGCCCTGAGGTCCAGGAAAGTCATTGCAATCCATATATTTGTGTACCAGATGGTCCAGGATATAGCACTGCTCAGTGACCCCATTGAAACCCTGCCTGCTCCGGAGCCAAGGCCCTTGTCTGGTCCATCCACTGAATCAGCTTCCCCAATAGATATTTGGCATATATTTTGGCAATTACTGACAACAGACTGAGCAATATAGTCCCCATGGGACTTAGAGAGATCCTCACCCCAGGACAGGGCCCTCACTATGCCCAATGTCTCTACATCTGAACTGACCTCCCGATGACATTCCCCCTGAGGAGTCGAAGAGAACAAAGCTAATAAAAGGGGAGGTGGTCACCAACCAGGGGTGGGCCAGGGGCAAAGTCAGGGCAACGTATCGGAAGAGACCATAACGTAGTCCACCAGGCTAGGGCCCTGTGGACCTATAAAAGAAAACTCCCCTTCTGTGTCCTTAAAACCCGACCCATTCAAAACATGGAGCTCTTGCGCTACAACCAGCTTGGCTAGCCTAATCCCCGACTAATTAATTTGCTTGTCCTTTGACTTCCTATCCGCCAGTACATCCGTATGGCAGGATACCCTCCCATCACAGTATATGGCCATTGCCTGATCGTCTGGCCCCATGCGAGCATTGAAATTGCCTGCCATAATCAATAGGGCCCCAGGGTATTTAATAATAGTCTCCTCCATAAATTGTTCTAGCTTATCCCAAATGGATACATGATAAAGGCCCGCATTGCAAGGTGGGATATAAGTTATGATTATTACAGAAAATTGTCCAATCCTTACTACGAGACCCATAAAAAACTGAGAGGGGACAAGACTTTCGATTATCTTGGGTGGGATATTTTGGGCCACAAGACATCCTAAACCCCCACAGGGGTGCCCTTTTGCCTTCCGGTGAACCGCTGTAACAAAATGCGAGACATAACCTTCAAGGTCTATACAAGTTAAGGCCCAGGTTTCTTGGATGAGAATAAGTGAAAAACCCCTAATGAATGACAGAAAGTCACTTCTCCCTCATCGAGGCCTTATGGTGGATAAGCATCCATCTTGCAGCCTCAGGGGTGCCTGCAGTAGGCTTGACATTACTCCCGGCCACCTACCCTGCATGAGAACCTCCAACCAGTCTTATAGTTTGCCTCTCCTTATGTACTGGGCTGGCCTCAGTCTTGTTATATTGGGAGGTAGCCTGTATTTGTATAGCTGCATTTCTCTGACTGGGTCTCATTACCTCGTAGATCTGCCTCTCATCTGCTAAACTCACCTCAATCTTATTTTGCTGTGAGGCAGTCTGTGTTTGGGTGGCTACATTTCTCTGGCTGGGGCCCTTCACCTCACGGGCGTTCACTTTGCCAGACCAGGCACTGAACTCGAGCCATAGCCCTCCTACCAGGACCTTCATGGCAAATAACAGTTCATTAGTTTGATTCAGTTTTGCATCCATCTCCTTAAACTGCATATCAATATTCAGCTCTAATCGCACATTTAAATCATCAAACTTGCGGTTGAGCTGAGCAATTTGCTGCTCGATCCAATGAGATGAAGATACCTGCTCCACCCATCTGGGTCTCTGCATTTGATCAGTAGAAAAATCATCTTGAACATGCCCATTATTTCCAGACGGAACTTGCGTCTGAGCTCTTTTGGCAGGGCTTGAGCCAAAGAAGTGTGTTACCTTTGTTTGGCTAAGAAGGAGAGATCTCAAGGATGCCTGGGCACCCTCTGCCTGGATAATTTCTTCTGCCAGGGATTATGGGGCAGACATAACCCTAGATCTAAGCTCCATGTCCTATCCACTAGGGGAGGTCCCTAGGTCTTGTGCCCTGTTCTTAATTTGGGCTCTTGCACCAATTGTAACCAGCAGCTCAGGGACTCCACTCGGCACCCCGCTGCTTCTCCGACAGGCAAGTAAGGGGAGAGACCGTCACTGTGAAGCAGTTCCTCCTGCCGCTGCCAAAGAGTACATTAGGCGGCCGCTGCTGTCAGGATCTCCGCAGATACTCTGACAATCTCCCCAAATGTATGGGGGGGGCACCCACGGCCACCCACGCCCTCGCAAACAGCCCCGCCAACAGCCAACACCCTTAGGTGTTGCCCTTTGCTTAGTTCCGTCTGGAAATAATGACGCCCAAGGGCCCCAGTCTCTGGATATTATACATGGGGGGTGATGAAGACAGCCAATGAAGGCTTGAGAGAGCACAAGAGGTAGCTTCCCCTGCAGCGTCTCTTGTGCCGTGCCACGCCCCTCCTCTCCCAGCTGCACACACTCACCCCACACATCAGAGAATTGAATATGATTTTATTCACCAGAGTTTATTGATGCAGATACTTGTGAATTCAATGAAAAAAACTAGAACTGATTTCAGCAGCTCAAGATTAGGATCTAGATTAGGGGTGGCTAGACTTACCTGGCCAGTGATCTATCACATTTAGCTATCAGTCTTCAGAGTCCCCAACTTCTATCATGGGCCACAGAGGGTGGGGGTCCTGGGGAAGACGGTGCTGAAGGAGGGATGTTGCCAGGCAGGGGGGCAAGTGGGGCTAGAAGAGGCGTGCCAAGGGGGCAGGAGGTGATGGAGCACAGAAGATGAGGTGCTGGTGAAGGGTGCTGAGGGGCTGGGAGAAGGGTGCTGAGGAACAGGAGTAGGTAGTTATGGAACAGAGGGTAGGGGCCCTGGGGGCACAGGTTGCTGACGGAAGAGGGTGGGAATGAGGCCTCCTTACTGGTCTCCCCTGCTCGGATCTCACGCCCCTCATCTCCGTTCAACTTTCTGCTGCCAAAGCCATCCACCCTGCCCAATGCTTTGACCACATTCAGCCTCTCCTCTCCACCCTAGACTGGTTCCCTCTACGTGAACACATTCAGCACAAGCTCCTGGTCTTCGCCTTCAAGGCTCTTCATTGCCTTGCTCCCACATATCACTCCCTGCTCTTGTATTCTGCCACGCTCCTGTCTGGGAGCTTTGCTCCTCTGCTGGCCTCATCTTTGCGGGCTCAGAACTCCCCTACTCCTCCAAACATCTTTGCCCCTTCTCTTGCTGCCCCCCATGCCAGGTACATCGCTGGCACTATATAAAAGCTTATAATAAAATAATAATAATAATAAATAATAATGCCTGAATACCCTTCCTGGATACATTCACTCTGCACCCTCCCTACCACCTTTAAAATCCCTCCCCAAAACCAACGCTTCCAATAGGCTTTCCCTAGCTCATCATGACTGAAATTGTGTCCTCTTCCCGCCCCCCTCATTCAGAATCTTTTGCCTGCAACTAAGACTGCATTCACATCTGCAGCAGCAGCAGAGACAGCGGTGAGGAAAGACGTGTCAGGGCAGGATTTTGCCCCGACATGCGTGCGAGAAGTCACAGCAGACCGTTCGCATCGGCTCTTTTCCTGTTATCCGGCTCCTCCCTGCTGCCGCATCTTCTCTCGCCATTCTCTGCGTTGCCGCCACCACAGATGTGAATGCAGTCTAAGTTAGTTCCCTGTAACTAAGGGTGATTTCAGACGTGACACGGTGAGATTCACCACAGTGAATCCCACCCCGGTGTCAACTGCATCACCACGGGCCGTGGTGAGCCGCGCAGCCCCAACAGACATGACAGGGGCGGCATCACCGCCCAGGGCCAACCGGAGTGAACCCGGGCTGGGGGAACCCAACAGACATGACGTGGTGGCGAGAACCGCGGTGGGAGCCCCACAAGGCACCGGGGTTGCGCGGACGCAAAGATGGCCACCTGTGGGCAAACGAAGCCACTGACAGCNGGGGGGAGCTGCAGCACAAGCAGCACTCGCAAACAGCGGCCGCACGGAAGGCGTGCGGACTTCAAAACGAGAAGCGCACACACACAAACGACGCAGCACACCCGCACAACAAAGGGGACCCAAGCAGGGGGACAGAGGGGAGGGGGGCACAGGGAACCTCATGGCTGGTCAGATGTACAGGAGATGGGGGGTGGCGAGGGACTGGCACGGCCAGCCCAGCAGGAGTGGGAGGGGGCAGGAGCCCAGCGGGCAAGGGGGACCCAGCAGCCCAAGGAGACAACACAAGGCACAGTGAAGCACAACAGGCATTTATTGAGGGCACAAGCGGGAACAGCCCGGCAAAGAGGCATACAGCTCGGGAGCATGAGGATAAGCAGCGTGGGAGAAGGGGCAGCAGCAAGGGGGGCGTGGGTCCCAGTCCGGGAGGGGGGGGACCCAGCACAACGTCCTGACACGGAACAAGCATCCAGAAGAGAAGCACACCCAGTGCGCAAGGGGAGGCACCAGACAAAGGCACGGACACACACACACACACACCCGCCTGCACGGGGGAGGAAGGGCAAGGGGGCCACCCAGACACACACCCCAAGGCAAACAGGGGGCCGGTGGAAGGCTGTTCCATGGTCAAGGGCCACCAAGGCGAGGGAGCGGCCCCAGCCCCACGAAACCAGGGCCACCAGGCCAGGTGCAGGAGAGCAGGGTGCAAGGGTGGGGGAGGCAGCTCACGGAGACAGAGGGCTATCAGCAACATGTCAGCAGGAGGCCACACGGAGGGTTTCAGGGCAGCGCCCGCAGGTCCCAGGCGAGAGGGCAACAGGCGGGCGGAGGCAGGTCACAGGGGGTCCAGCAGTCCCAAGGTGGCAGAAGGCGGTGGCGATAGCACACAGGCGGAAGGAAGGCGCTGAGGAGGCACCCAGATGCCAGATGAGGCCGGCTAGACCCAGCTGCTGGGGCTCCCATCGGGTGGAGGGGGCAGCAAACGACAGCAGGTGCACATAGCGGGGCCATTGCCACAGACCCCGGCAGATGCCGCAGGCGGCCATGTGGAAGCAGATCAGGTAGAAGGCCTCAAAGGCGTCCGCACAGCTCATTCCGAGTTGCACATCAGACACACCTCACCGAGTTGCACACCTCAGACAGGTCCGCCAGCTCAGGTCCGGGGGGGCGGGAGGGCGCATGCCATAATCAGCTGCAGGAGGCCAGGGCAGATGGGACAGCTCCAGAAGATGGTAGCAGGCAGCCCTGCGGGAGCGTGGAAACCCACACACACCCTGCACGCTGATGAAGTAGGACACGGACGGGCCACCCTCACTCAGGCAGGTCGCATATCCTGGGAAGGCACACGCACACACACACACACACACACACACACACACACACACACACGACGGAGGCTGTCTCGGCGGGACTCCACGCTGCAAGGTCCCCCAGAGTGGACGGTAGGTGCCCCTCAGGGAACGGGGTGAGTCCCAGCTCCTCACAGTGCACATGGCAGTCGCCAGCGATCGCGACATAGCCAAAGCGCAGCATACCAAAGCTCAGGCAATGATAGGCATCTGGTCGGGTGGGCAAGGAGCACAGGCAGCGCTGAACGATGGGCAAACGCCACAGGTCGCAAAGGGTCATGCTCTCGCGAGCGCTCTAGGCCCGGATGGGGCCCCTGGAGCCGCCGAGCAGGACTGTGGGCTGAGATGCAGCTGCCATGGTATAGCTCCTGGAGGGTCTGAGCCGCAGCGGCCGTGGGGCAGCATGGGATGCGGGGCAGGGGGCTGCCAAGGCCGACAGATAACGGTAGGACAGGAACAATGGGGCCACTGTGGAGGGAGGCTAAGGGTGTGGGCAGCGCACAGCTGCCAGCATGCAACGCCGGACAACCCCACGCATACACACCTGCTAGATAGATAGAAACGTTAGCAATGTCAGGCTGGGGGAGTGTCGGGTGCATGTGCCCGAGGTGTCTGGCATCTCCTCCCTGGTGTCGGTGGCCGGCGCCGGGGCTTGCATGGGGACCTCCGGCTGCAAAGGGGGGCGCCCCCTCCTCCCGGGCCACTATGGCGCCTTTGCGGTGCAGCACCCAGCTCAGCGCATCCATGCAGGGGGAGGCACATGCCACCCACCCAGAGCGCCGGTTGTTGTTCGCTATGTTCTTGAACCCCATTTTAAGTTCCTTAATCTTAGTCCGGCACTGTGTGGGCGTTCGGCCATATCCGGCCTCCCCCATCTCCGTGACTATCTGGGCAAACACCTGTTCATTCCTGGCATTGACAGCCAGCTCTCCCTGCATTTCGGGTGTCGCCCAGATAGCGATTAGGTCATGGGTCTCCTGGAGCCCCCACTGACACACACACCCCCGTGGTACCGGCGCCGGGGTGCCAGCCACTCCGCTCCCTCTTCCTCCTCAGCGCCTGCCGCCTGTCCATGGCTCCTTCCGGCCTCTGGCTCCTCCGGGGCACGTGCCCTCTTGCTGGTCTGTATGGGGGTACAGGGGGGGCTGCTTGTTAGGCTCCTGCCAGCTGTGGTCCCTCCCTCCCTCCTGTCCCCTACTCTGACCCACCCACTCAGCTGCACCCCCTACTCTCTTCCAGGGTGGCCCCATGTGCTGCTGGGTGTCTCCCGCTGGGCCGTATTTCCCCCTCCTGCTGCTGCTGCTGCACCTCCTCCTCACCCTCTCGCTCCATCCTCCGCTCCGTTTCTTCCTCCCTCCCCTCCATCGCCTACTCCGCCACGTTCCCTACTGCTGCCTGCCCTTTAAATCTCCCTCCATGAGCAGCTTGTTGTTGGTTGCCTAGCAGCGACGGTGCGTGCCGTCACCACATCCCGTGTTCATTTCCTTCCACCGCAGCCGGGGGTTTCCTTTCAGAAGTTACTTTTCATTCACCCCTGCCGTGGTGGGCATTCACAACACTTCTTGACCTCCTCCCGCCCCGACCTCACGAAGCGTGGTTAGGTTCACCCTGGGCTGCGTTTGACAGTGGTGACCATCTGGATGTGAGCGAACAGACGTGCACGACTCTTTCACCACCACCCGCGTTTGACTGCAGTTGACTGTGGTGAATGCCGAAAACGTAATGTCTGAAATCACCCTCAGTTAAGCATGTGCACCTGCAACTTCTCAGCCTCACAAATGTATCCTTGACTCTAACAATGTTCACCTCTCCCTTGTCTCTCTTGGATTGTAAGCCTACTGGGGTAGGGGCCTGTCTATAACGGTTGACAGTACAGTGCCAGGTACTCTGCTGGCGCTATATAAATAAGTGGGGGGGCGGGAGCTCGGGGCCCTGGAGGGCAGGATCTTGCTCCCCCGTGCAGCTGGTTGCAGGAGCCTGTCACCCCTTGGCACTGAGCAACCAAGAACGCCCCTTCTGCTCAGGCCAATACCTAATACTCAGGGGCGTAGCTAGGTTGGAGTGGGCCCAGGGACAAGAAATGGGTTTGGGGGCCCCTATCCCCTCTTCTCTTCCCTATCCCCTCTTCTTCCTCCTCCCAGCATCCTTATTACAGAAAACTGTCCCCTGTCATTCATATATATACACCTGGCATTGTACAATCACTAGCTCTAGACAGGTCCATCCCTGATGAACACCCATCTCCCTTTTTCAGGGTTAAAGACCAAGGGATGCAGTTTTCAGCAAACAGGACCCTGCAGCACAGACAATGCACAGCTCTGGAGTCTCACAGCACCACCACCCTCAGCTCCAGACTAGAGCCCCAGTTATTACCCAAATACCTGCCTCTGGGCTCCACCCCATTTGGGGATCGGGCCCACTCCCTCCAGCACCACTATTCCTGGGGACCCCTTTAATGAAGTCCTGAGGAAGGGAAGTTGTGCCCCCATAATCAGTTCATGTTGCCCCCACCCCATAACCAGTTCATTTGCACCCCCGCCCCCATATAATCAAGTCACGCTGCCCCCCACCCATAACCATTTAATTTGTGCTCCCAGGGCAGCGTGAATTCATTATATGGGGGGGTGCAAATGAATTGGTTATGGGGTGCGGGTTTAAAGACAGTATTCCTGTTAACAATAACTTCATTTAGAAAAGTGAGTGAAATAGCAGCCATAATAATCTCAGAACCATATCTGAAGATTTATTTTTCCAAGATAGAATAGATATTACTTTACATCCTAAATTCCTACCTAAGATAGTATAACTAAGACAGTTGTGAGAATGTGGCCCTTTTTACACGGACCTTTCCCACCCATGAACACGCAGATTTCTGTGTGTTCATAGGTGGGGGAGCCCCATGTGAGCGATGTGGTGCACACATCCATGGTGAGTGGGGGTGCATGCGCGTGCGCCTAACATGCGTCCCCACGCGCACACACCCCACTCGTCCCCACGCACGGAGCAACCGGCGGTTACTCCATAGGTGTGGATGAGTGTGCAGCCGTGTGCATGTCCCATCCATGCACTGGTGCACCCACGGACTCCCCACCTGGCGGAGTCATGTAAAAATATCATGTGAGGAGCCACTCGAAGAAGAACAGAAGGTTGCTACCTTGTAAACAAGGTTCTTTGAGATGGCTCCGAAACATTCTCACAACACCCACCCTTCCAGCCCCTCATGGATTTTTTTTCTTATATTTCTAGAAAGGGTTGAAAGGAACTGTCATTTTGAGGGGGGAGAGTCAGTGGTTTTTATACTAGAGGAGCTCGAGATCATCATGCAGTCTATTATTTGGACAGGCTGTGCATGCATAACTCAGTCGTGAGAATGTTGGGAGCCATCTTGAAGAACCTTCTTTACAAGGTAGCAACCTTCTGATCAGCACGTTGTTTGTAAACAAACATCTCCCAGTCCTATTGGTGTCCCTGCGTCCCGCTGCTGTTGGTGGAACACTACTAGGGAGGGAGAGGAAGGTGCAGGATGGGGACAGGAGCCAGGGAGGAGAGGCAGAACAACTTATGGGGGAGAAGCTGGCTGCAGCCTGCTGTCCAGTGATGCAACTGCGGGGCCCCAGCTCCGGCCCCAGCAAGTTGTGCTGACTCCACTTTCCTGGGGTGGGGAGGGCCACGGTATGCTTGCCTTCCAGCACACTGCACAAGCCAGGGGGAGACTGCAATAATCAGTGTTTACAGAGTTCCGCTTCCCTGGCTCTCTGACAGGGGAGAGGAGCTCAAGTGCACATGTGCAAGGCTGCAGAACTAATTTTTTAATCATCATTAATATCTTGGTTTTGGCTGCACCAATCAGTATCATATTTCAGAAGCTGTTATTTATCTCATGCACCAATCCTGTGAAGTTTGGGGACTCATCCAGGGGGAGGAGATATTAATGAATCAAAATCATGAGGATGCTGTGCATTTTGACCACAACCAATTAACGTTAAAAACAAACCTTTTATTTTCCTGATGAAGTTCTTCAAACTTTGTGCATATTATGGTCCTCACAACTTATAGCCATAGATAAATTTTCAGCAATGTAGCTCAAGCGGTTTCCTCAAAATCGGGGATTCAGCAGTCCCCTGTTTTTAATGGAGAGTGGTTGTGCATTTGAGTTTCAGGCAGCTATTGCTGCCTGTAAATACTGATAAACATGGCTTAATGGGGAAAAGTCAATATGGATTTAGGAAAGGGAAGTTATGCTTCACTAATCCACTGGAATTTTTTGAGGGTGTAAATAAGCACGTGGATATGGGTGAGTCGGTCGATATAGTGTATATGGACTTTCAGAAGGTGTCTGATAAGGTGAGGTCCCTCATAAGAAACTCTCGAACTAAAAGAGTCATGGGATAATAGGCAGTGTCCTATCATGGGATTGGCAACTGGTGGTCAGTTTTCAGTGGAGAGAATTTGTGCAATGCCCTAGGGATCTGTACTAGGACCAGTGTTATTTTATTAGTGATATGGAAGCCCATGAGAATCCCCCAAAGTGAAAGGAGGCATGGGTGTGCATGCACTATGTTTCTGCAGAGCAGCATGAAAAGATTCTGGTAAAGTAAGCCTTTGCCAGGTGAGAGACTTTTCTAAGAAATTATTATTACTATTATTATTATAGGCATTTATATAGCACCAGCGATGTACCTGGCGCGTTACAAAAAACAAGAGACATGGTCCCTGCCCAAGAGCTTACAATCTAAAGATGAGGGAGGGGAGACAGGGAAGGGGGAACAGAGGGAGACACAAGGGATGCGACATCACCGACAGGCTTTGAGACACATGATTCAGGATTCCTGAATAGGGCCAAAAAGAGGGAAGTTTATCAGGCTGGACTAAGAACTCTACTCCTTCAGTCCTCTTTCCCCAGCCTCCACCCACAAGTAGAATGCAATAGTAATGGGATATGCTGATGAATCTTTAGTAAAGATCCCTAGCAGCCATCCTGAAGCTAGAAAGAATGACAGCTGCTATGAGAATACACTAAATACTAATCGATTGCTTTAGTCCAGCAGAATTTGTACTGCTACCAGGCACTATGCCTTTCAGGAGAAGGAATTGGTACAAAGAGTGCAAACTACAGAAATAGAGACCGCGGCAAGGCCAACCCCGAAGATTTGTACTTGCTATACATAGTCTGACAATTTGGACACAAGGTTGGCTCTGTATTCCTTACGTAAACCATGCATCTACCCCTGGCACTGATTATAAATTAGGTCAGCCAGCCCTTAAGTAGAGCCTCTTACAGTCTTGTACTGTCCAGTGTTCAGGATACTATACACAGTTCAGGGGCTAGCCAAAGATCTTGTTCTCCACCTAAACAGGAGAGGGCTGCAAATAAGTAGCTGGAACCTAACTAGTTAATGGCTAAAAAGAGATTCCCAAACAGGCTTGTCCTTTTGTACGAAGTGCCCCATTCAAAATCAATCTTGATTGCTTAAAACCTGAAGTCATGCAGAGAGCCACAGGACAGCAAGTCACATGGCTATGTCTTTGCCAAGTTATTCTATGGTGAGCATTAACAAATAAAATAAAATACGAAACCAAGTCATTAAGTTATTCCTTGTAAGATGTTTGCCCTTTTTAAAAGCAAGCCAGCTGTTTGTGTCTCCTTTTTAATGTCAAAAAGCAACTACAGCTGCAAATAACGGTATCTTTGACACAACACAACTCCTCCAAACCAAAAAAGCACTGCAATATTGAAGTCACTGAAGTAGTTAGGAGGTTGGCATGACCCAATGAATTTGTGGCTTACCCTTATCTACCACTCCAGCTTAAACACAATGCACAAACAGCAGTATTGTAGAAAGCCCTCTATGAAGTGTCCTGCAGTAGCCATCTATAAGTCAAAAGCATGCAGCAGCTACCACCTGAAAGTATTTGTATTTTTACACCAGAAGCCACTGTCAAGTTATCACAGCACCTTACAGAGGTGGGTACTTTGGTTTTGACTGTAAGGAAGCAGACGCACAGATGTCAAGCAAGTAGCATGGTGGCCAGGATTAGTGGTAAATTAACAACCCAAGTCTCCCCCTTCTCAGCAGCTTGCAACAACATGACTTTTCAAGTCTGATTTTGCAACAAATTGACAGCAATATGCCAGTATTCTTGCAGTAGCCGCCAGTCTTGGCCATTGCCAACATTTGTCCAGGTCTATGTGCACACTTTGCTTTGAGATCACAACCACCGAAGGCCAAAACAGATGGCATTTTATAATCTCTCGGGAAGGGACCGTGTCTATCTTATTCTCTGTAAAGCACCAGGTACATTGCTGGCGCTATGTAATGCTGCTAATAATAATAAGTTTGCTTTCAATACTTGTTCACTAAAACTATTTGTAATTCACTAAATGGGGGGGGGGGGAATTATAGAGCAGAACCTACTATCATTTGCAGCACAGCCATTCAATTGGTGGTCCAAAGGCCTAATCTGCCCCCAGCATGCTTTCCCCTCCCCCACCTGGGAAAGGCTTAACTGGATTTTTAAGAGACATTGTTAAGGTCAGACTTTATGGGCCTAGGAAGAGAAGGGGCAAATTTATAATGATTGCCATCCGATAAAAGATTTAACTAATTTGGTGGCAGGGAAGAAAGTATGAATATGATTTTGGAATATGGCAAGAGAAAGATTAATTTGATCTATGCAAGAAAGAGGAAAAAGCAACCTTGCCTGCAAAAGCATGAAGATTTAAGTGTTCAGATTGTGACCTAGCATTTTTGCCTATTTTTCCTTGATAACTTTGGAGGACTACAATAATGGTACACAGCATAAACTCAGATGTCTCTCATTAAAAATATGGACTGTCCTATTTTCAGATAAAGGAACTTTTCACTCAAAGGTGCAACTGTATTCTGTACCAGCTCATGCATGGCAGGAGGTATTGCCCACTATGACGAGTTAGTGGTCATTACTTAGGTCAATTTTTAGACTTAAATTACTCAACAACTAATTGAGCTAGTGAATATAAAGTCACGCGTGCATGTGTGTTTATAGATCTATACCGACAGATGTGTTCTCTTGCTGATTAACCCCATATACCTACCAATCAGGATATCACACACACAAGTTAAGGTCTTTCAAATCTATACAGGCCAGTCATATGTTGACATGGCAACCAACACAGCAGATCTTGGGCTTGCCATACTTGCTCAGGTTCTCTCAAAACTCATCTCCCAATAGCATTACCTGGCTAGCTTCCATTCTCATAGGAAATCATTAGCACTGCTAATAGTATGGTACAGCAGCTGGTACATTCCCAGAAGACTCCATTAGATTTCTCAGTCAAAAACATTACTCTAATGATGCTGAAACCCATATGATTCCTAGTGCATTTTTAGGCATTCTTTACACAAAGCGTAATAGGCTATGTGGAGGTCACGTCTGTCTGTACCCCTGAATCATCTCTTTGGAACCACCAGCCAGACGTGCGATACCTCGTTTTAAGGGTCTTGCCAAGACAAGGCAAAAATGCCAAAGCCACATGTTTGTGCATGAAAGATATAAGGGTGCATAAACCCCTACTGGCTGCTAGTCCCTGCCCAACCATTTTTATTATTTATTATTTTTATTGTTTATATAGCACCAGTGATGTACCTGGCACTGTACAATCAATAGTTATGGACAGGTCCCTACCCCTTCCGGGCTTACAATCTAAGAAACAAGGGCTGGGGAGACAAGCGAGAGGTGAATGTTGGGAGACACAAGGGTACGTTCATGAGGTTGAGAAGTTGCAGGCACACGTGCTTCACTTAGTTACAGGGAAATAGATTCTGAGTGAGGGGTAAGAGGATGCAGTTTCACTCATGACAAGCTAGAAAAGGCCTGACTGAAGAGGTGGGTTTTCAGGAGGGATTTGAAAGTTGGGAGGGAAGGAGCAGACAATACCAAGGAAGGAGTTCCAGGTATGAGGGGCAGCAAGGGAGAAGGGGCAAAGATGTTTAGAAGAGTAAGGGGGTTGCAAGCAGGTGAGGGTAGAGGAGGAACGAAGCTCCCGGGCAGGAGTGTGGTAGGATACAAGATCAGAGAGATATGGGGGAGCAAGGTCATGAAGACCCTTGAAGGTGAAGACCAGAAGCTTGTGCTGAATGCGTTCACATAGCAGGAGCCAGTGCAGGGCAGAGAGGAGGGGGACAAACGTGGTCAAAGCGACAGGCAAGGTGGATTACTTTGGCTGCAGACCGTTAGAGTTGAGAGAGGGGAGATTGAATCAGGGGAGGCCAGTAAGGAGGAATGTCACAATGGGTGTGATGTCATGGTGCCCGTGACCAGGCCTTAGTGCTACATGACAGAATGACCAGTAAGGAGGAGAGGAAATAGACAAGCGGGGGGACAAGGGAATAGGCCTGCAGGGACCAAGGCAGGGGAGAGAATAGACCAGTTGCTTCAAAGCGTTGCAGACTGCAAGTCCTACAAGATAATGGACACACCCAAGGATTAATCAGCTTTAATTAGTGACACACTCATTGTCAGCCTTTACACCAGCCCACATGTAACCATAGGGAAGTTGGAAGGGCTTTTCTTCAAAGTGTCTCCGTACAACACTTCAAGCAAGATAGTGATTGGGGGACTTGATAGGGATGTGTCAAATATGGAGACAAGAAATCAACTCAGGAGTATCTCCAAGTGCTTTAGACTCACAATTTGAACTGAAAATGAACCAGGTACTCATGCCAATACCACAATGGACTTAGTTTTTTATCATTCAAATTGTTGAGTGGAGTTTATACCTCCATGACTAGTTTCCAAGAACCAATTTGGGCAAGAATTTGAATACCAATTATGCTGCAAATTACCAGATTTCAGTAAATCACACAATGTAAAGAATGCCTATGCTTTGCATGTATGGCCACCTCAGGCATGCATCTTTCCACACTTGTTTCCCATGCTAGTGCACCATCATATGCCCTGGTAACCCTGCACTGACCTACAGAGATGGCAATGTGTTTTGGCCATTATCTTGCACAATAAGATGTGTAATCCCCATCACCAGCTTGCATGCCCCCAGGATTTCACAACATTCTGAAGAACTATTTTGTTGAATGTTGTCAGACCGGAAAGCAGCAGGTTACTTCTCATAAGAACGTAAGCACCATACTGAGTCAGACTGATGGTCCACAGAGCCCAGCATCCTGTCTCCGACAGTGGACCATCTCAGTCGCTTGGGAGATTCACCTAACAAATCACAATGAGGTGATCTATTCCCTGCTGTTCACTCCCAGCTCCTGACAGTCAGAGGTTATGTCCCCCAAACCTACTTGCCTAACAGCCGTTAAGAGATCTACTCTCCAAGAACTTATCCAATCTTTTTTTTAAACCCAAATATACAACTGGCCTGACAACCACATCTGACAACAAATTCCACAAGTTAACTGTGTGCTGAGTGAAAAAACACTCTTATTTGTTTTTAACTGGCAGCAGGTTTGTTTCATGGAATGTCCCCTTGTTCTAGTTCTATGTAAGAGGGTAAATAACCACTCCCTACTTACTTGTTCCACACCACTCATGATTTAATAAACTTCTATCATATCCCCTCTCAGTCATCTCTTCTCCAAGACGAAGAGCCCTAAACTACCAAGCCTCTCCTCATACAGAAGCCATTCTGCATCCTTTTCTGCCCTTCTCTGCACCTTTTCTAGTTCTACTATATCTTTGATATGGGAGTACTAGAACTGCACACCATCGATTTATATAGTAGCATGATGTTTTCAGTTTTATTCCTTATTCCTTTCTGTATAATTCCTAACATCCTGTTTGCTTTGAACACTGCTACACATTGAGCTGAGAATTTCAATGTATTGTTCACAATGACCCCAAGATCCTTTTCCTGAGCAGTAACCCCTAGTTTAGAACCCAACACTGTGTACACAGTTTGAATTATTTTTTCCTATGTGCATCCCTTTGCACTTGCCAACATTCAATTTCATCTGCCTAGTCACCCATTTCACAAGATCCTCCTGTAATTCCTCAGTCTGCTCAGGTTTAATTATTTTATTTATTTTTGTAATTTATACCCCGCGCCCTCCTGTAACCAGCTCGGGGTGACTTCCAACAATTGTAAATACATAAAATACTATAAAAACAGTTTAAAACAATCAACAATATTTAAAACAAGGCACGGAAGTTAAGACAATAAAACAGGATGGGGGCGGAAAACCATAACCCTAACCCACCCACCCCCAAAGGCCTTGAATAAGGTAAGCACCCGATATATCCCTACTCATGTTTGCCTTCTCCATGTGTTTTCCACTACCTATCATCTCTTGGTCTCCTACACCAATATATAATTTTTACAGCAGTTTAAATGTCTGGCACATTTCCTCTCTCTCTTCCCACCCCACCCGCTACCCTGCCTTATCTAGTCCCACTTATTCCGTGCCCCTCATATATACACATACACACACGCCATACATTTGCTCATTTTATATATTTCTACTGGCTATGCTACATGTCTGAGGAAGGACCCTGTGTGGCCGAAACCTTGCTTATTTCTATCGACAGTTGATCTAATAAAAGATATCATTTGAACCACTTTATGTCTGTTATTTGGGACCAACACAGCGACCACACTATCACTGGATTGAAAAAGTTAATTAATGTTTGCATCCTTGGCAAGTTGCTCTTCACTTTCCCTCTTCACTTTAATATGCCTTATTAACATATTATTTCTAGTTTGGCGGTGCTTATAAACACTTTCCTATTTTCCTCATTAGGACTAGCTTTCCATTTTTTTTTTTAAAGGTTGCATTTTTGGGTCTAATATCTTCCTTCACCTCACCAATTAGCCATTCTGGCAGACATTTGGTCCTGTTACTACTTTTTTAAACTTGTGGAATACATTTAACCTGGGCTTCCCAAGATGGTGTTTTTAAATAGTTTCCACGCCTCTTGCAAACATTTAAATCCTCCTATAAGTATGTTGAATTTGATTATATCACAATCACTACTGCCAAGCAGCTCCACCACTGTCACCCCTTGCACTAGGCCCTGAGCCCCACTTAGGACTAGATCCAAAGTAGCTCCTCTTATGTTTTAGGACCAGCTGCTCCAAAAAAGACATTTATGGCATCTAGAAATTACAGCATTACGCCCCAAACAAACATTCACCCAGTCAATTAGTTTAATTGAAGTCACCCATTAACGTGTTTCTGACTTTAGTAGCCTGTCTAATCTCTGTTAGCATTTCATAGTCAGTCTCGCTATCCTGGTCGGGGGGTGGGAGTGTCCTAGTACAGTCCCACTGCTATACACGTCCCCGTTACACATGGAATTTCTATCCATAGAAATTCCAGAGTACAGTTCACTTCCTATAAAATTAATCCTGCTTGATGTAAGCCACAGGCAGGGACCGCATCCATTTCTATGTTCTGTACAGCACCAAGAACATGACTGGTGCTATATAAATGTTTATAATAATTCAATATTATCTCTAACCTATAGCACCACTCCACCATCACTCGTAGACTCTAATTTGTACCATGGTATTACAGTGTCCCATTGTTATCATTCCATCAGGTCTCAGATTTCTAATATGTCTATATCTCTCTATAATTTTCATTCATTGTCACACACTCCAATTCTCCCATCTTACTTTTTAGACTTCTAGCATTTGTTAGCAATCTTTGCTAACTTGGGGCTGAAGACAGTTAACGCCATCAGTGTAAACTAAAACAAAACACATTTGGCGCTGCATTGACTAAACCTAAGCCACTGACATTTACTTATTTGTTTTCATTATTTATGTACCAGCCCCTCCTACGCAATGGCAGCTCAGGGAAGTGCACAACATATACTAAAACGCAATACAAAAAATATTCAAAATATAAATTAAAAATCATAATGCATAATGCCACTGTTCTCATCTATACTTGCTGCTAAGTTACCTTCAACCCCATGTAAAGTTATTGCATAAGAGTTGGATTGTTTGGATGTTAAGACTTCATGAGGTAGACAAAGTCTAGTGAACGGATTTACAAAGCAGTTGCCACAAAACGTGTCCAAATCACACATTCACCACCTCTCTAACCCCAGGCTCTGAAGCAACGTTTAACAAAATGAGAGCCTCATCTGCGATTGGCACTCCTAGTGATTAGCATAGCAAAAAGGACTAACAGTACTAGAAACTGAACTTCCATCTCTGCTAGAGCGTGTTATTGATGTTTTGGTCTCAAGTGTCAGAAACACAGGAGACAAAGTAGTTAGAACCAAGGTTCCCAAACTGTGGGTCAGGACCTCAAGAGCAGGAATCATAATCCTGATCATCTAGGATACTTTGCATGCCTTTGGCTACTTGCAGACATTCAGAAAGGGGCCAGGACTGCCGTGAGTTTAACTCACATTAGTGTGGTCAAGTGAAATGCCCAGTTGTGTGCATTGGGGGGTGGGGGAAGGGAGCATTATTTTTTCATTCTCCTGTTAAATTCAACACCACAATACAGGGCTGGAATTTGAGCCCATCACATTGAATTTAATGGGAGAACAGAAAACACTAAACCCCACATAAACACAACTGGGGATTTCACATGACCACGCTAACGCAAGTTAAACTCAAACAGTCCCTTCCTGAACTTCTGCTAATAGCCTTTGTTTCACGGTTGTATTTAAATCTCAAAATTATTATTATTATTAGCAATCATTTATATAGTACCAGCAATGTACCTGGTGTTTTACAAAGTAATGGAACACACAGTCCTTGCCCTAGGGTTTACAGTCTGAGAGATTGAGGTCATACAGGCAAAGAGCTTGGAAACCACTGAGTAAAGATGGGCCATCTTTACTCTTGCCTAAAAAGCTCTGTGAAACTCAAAAGTTGGTGAGTGCGTGCAAGTATAAATCTCACAGAAACCCTTCAAGTAAGAAAAATAAAGGATCCTAACTACTTTGTCTCCTGTCTCCATTTGAGAAAGTTTCTCCAGCTACAGCTGAAGCACACTAATTGATGGGAAACTTGCTCTGCTTCTGTCTGTGCTGCACACAGATGTTACCAGACATCACAACCACATACAAATCCATCACATGTTCAAACTGATGACGTTACCCCATGTGTGTAGGTGGTTTGTCATAGGTTTACACTGCTCTGTATTTTTGCAGCTACCCAACAGTGCCTTAGCCAAAAGTCATCCCTTGATGCAAGGGGTTCTCAGCCTCAATCTATGGCAGGGGTTCTCAACCTTTTCTCATTTGCAGACCCCTATAAAGTTTTGTATAGAGATGAGGACCCCTTTGGGGTCAGGCAGAACAGAAGCAGTTTGTTTCTCACAGACACACACACACCCTGGACATGCTCCACAGATCCCAAGTTGAGAACCACTGCCCTATGGTATCTTGAGCAGTCACGGACCAGTAATGGGGCAGCAGACTTATCTACATGTAACAGTCACATGCAAGCAGCAGCTACATACCATCTATGAGCATGATTTTGGGTATCACAAAGACTGGCCAGCAAACCGTGTTTACACAAAACAGAAGGGGTGAATGTGTGTTTATCATTTAAACAAGTACCATGCCCAAACAAGTTTCATGTGGTAAAACCCAGAGTGCCAGAAGAGCAGCCTCCAGTTGTCAAACCAGCACCACTTATACTTTTTATTTCTATCAAAACTGTTGCCACCAAGTTATTTATAATCCCATTAAGCAGCATTCAGGCAAGAAAGTTTCCTGCAATAAAGGTTGCATTAAAATATATATATTAATCCACAGGAATTGTACAGAGTCACTTGAGAGAGGTAAGAAAACCATGATGCTAAAAATGTCTCCAGCAGTTAATCCAGAGATAGAGCGTGTTTGCCATGTTGGTCCCAAGTGAGACACACAGATTGGGTTCAATGATATATTTTATTGGACCAACTGTTGGTGGAGATAAGCAAGGAAGGGACCTGCAAATATAAAACTGGTCAAAAGTTTGCTTCTGCAATCCTAAAACTGCTTATACCAGTAGACTCATTCACTTCAGTGTGATTCTGTCAACACATATGGTGGGGTGTGTTTTTTTTTAGCTCAAAGTCCATGTGAGATGCACAACTAAAAGTTTTCAAATCTACCCTAAGAATTAGGGTGCAATTTTAAATGAAGAGCAGCGTGCAGAGTTAGACTAACATTGATGAGTGGCTGAACATGCAGAGACACTGGGCACACTACTGAAGCAGTTCCCTCTTCCTCATCCTATAAACGTGTGGGACATTCAGGACACAAGGTGACTTGTTCAAACATGTTGACACACAAACAACTGAAGCACACTGTAATGCAAGTCTACTTATATGCGTTTCTTGCTTTCTACTGGGTCAATGCACATCACGGGCAGCAATCTTGGGCAGTTTATATTCCCTGAAGCCTTCACTTAAAACAGATTAAGGGCTAAGGGACTTGTCCAAGGTCAGCAACAGGAGACCCCCGCGGCACCAATAGGGCTGACACGCTCCGCCTCGCCCCCTGAGCACCCAAGCACTGGGCTAAGGCCAGAGGGTCCCATCCTGAGCTCTCTCGGCCCTGCTTCGGGACAGGGCCCCAACTCCCGGGCCCCAACTCCTCTGACAAGCCCCGTGGGGCGCTGCTGCTGCTGCTGCCCAGTTCCTCCCCCTCACCTGAGGCTTTCCCCCACTCCGACCGTGTCCGCTCAAGCCGGTGCCTCACGAAACCCTCCTCCAGCGCCGCCTTCTCCAACTGCAGCAGCGGCCACTGCTCTATCCCAGCCGCCGCTACTGCTGTTGCCGCCGCCTCCCCCCTTCCTTATCACCTCAGTGCTGCTCGATCTAAATCGTCATAATCGCACGAGGCCGTTCCAGCCAATGAGTTACGGCACTGAGACTCACGCGCACGGCAGAGAGGCTGGATGGGAGAAGAGTCTTTCCAAATGCATCTCGGGAGATGTAGTTTGGTTTCTCGGCTGCTGAGAGACGAGAGATTAGCCGCGCGCAGGCGCTAGCGCCTGCGAGTAGAGTGGTTGCCTAAAACGCGGCGGTGGTGTGCGTTCCTCTCTCCCACCTCCAGGTTTACGCAATTTATTTGAGCAATTTGAGTAGGGAATTTTCCATGGCGGTTGCTAGAGGCAACGCCTGAGCAGTAGCCCCTTTGATTGGCTCGTGTCATTTCGCGGGCTTTTGTTGTCCCCCCCGCATTTTCCTACCTAGCCTCGAGCTTTGCCTTATTACTAGAAGAGAGGTTCTAAATAGCTATTCAAAATAGCTGAGGGGGAGTGGGCGGTAGGCAGCCCTAATTAATAATTCTCCAGCTCCCAAACTAGGGCAGAGCTGATTAATTTTGGGGGGTTTCCCTCTATCTGGTTGACATCCCAGCTGCCTCCCATGGGTCAGTTTAGCCAGTTGTAGACTCCAATTAGGGTTGCCGCCTATGCAGATTTTTAAGGAACACTTATGAAAAATACATGTTGTTGGGCCAATGCAGGCCCTGCAACATGTATTTTTCATGAATGTTCCTTAAAAACGTGCATCGGTGGCAACCCCTAACACCAATGACCATCAACCCAATCCCAGAGTGTGCCAGTCCATACGCGTAAACTTGCTGCCACTTGTATCCAGGCTCTCGCAGAACACAATTGTAAGAATGACAGAGCCAACTTGAAGGAAAACCAAGAATTTCCTCAGTATCTGTGTTCCAGCAACTCAGAGGCACCCGCTTAAGAGAAAGGGTGTTTTCAGGCAAGCAAGTTGATGGGTGGAAGAGCATGGCTGTAAAATAGTTCTGCCATGGAGCACCCACACGAGTGCGTGGGGAGTGAATCAAAGGGGCAGCTTCCCCGCATGCTTACCGCAGCCATGGAGGCAGCTGCCACACATTTGGCTTGTACCACACAGCTCACCTGGGGTTGCCCCCATGTATATTTTTCCAGGCCACTTATGAAACATGTTGCAGGGCCTGCATTGGCACCTATGGCACTAATGCAGGCCCTGCAACATGTATGTTTCGTAAGCAGCCTGGAAAAATATACATAGGTGGCCACACTAACACTCCAAATTTTCCAGCATTGCCCCGTGAGTGGCTGAGAGTGGGTGCTCCGTCACTCGTGGAGCGCGCATCCAGTTGCTCCACCTTCAGATGGGCGGATCCGTGCCTAAGGAATGGCCATGAGGGGTAGCATCCATCTCATCTTAAAAACACCCGAAGCCAAGCATGTGTATCTGCAACATGGCGCCTTCATGAATGTATCCTCGTCTCTCCCTCTGTAACCCCCATCCCTCGCCTCCCCTCCCTTGTCTTTCTTAGATTGTAAAACCACTGGGGCAGGGACCTTGCCTATTTCCGACAGTTGTTAAGTACCAGATACATTGCTGGCACTATATAAATACATAATAATAATTAATTATTAATTATAAAAGGTTTTAAGATTGCCAATATAGGATCAGAACTTATACAGTAAATAACTATACTAGCTGGATATATTAGTTCCCTTGACTCATAATCTTACCCCAACAAATCTTAAGAGATCAGAGCCCATAACTTGGCCCACGCTAGGCGAGGCTCAAAGCTTTAAAGACTCAAAGTAAAACCTTTGCTCTCACGTGCTGGCAAAAGCAGACTGGCTAATCTCTCTTCTCTATTGTTCCTCTTATTTAAGAACCCCTGCAAATTCTTTTCATAGTTAGCAATTAACTTTTCTTCATATTCATGTCTCCATTTCTTCATATCAGCAGCTTTGCTGCCTCAGCCATTTAAGCTCATGTGCACTTCAAAAGATAGCACAGATGATTGCATGTTGCTCCCAAGCATAGGCAAATAGAGACAAAATAGTAAAGTGATATCTTTTATTGGACCAGCTTCAGTTAGTGGAGGTGCAAAATATACTTCATAAAGATAACTTCAAAAGATAGTAGCTCCTATTTTTCTTGTGTGGGAGATTTGTGTATTTTGTTAGTTAGCTTTTGTGGTTCACCTACAGTTCACACTTTACAATTTTTCCATGCTTTACATTATGGAAATGCATAAACGCTATTCATCATAACCTATAAAGCCCTAAACGGTCTGTCTATCTGCGGAACTGCCTCACCCCCCCAGGTACTCGACCGGCCCCTGTGGTCATCAGGGGATGCCCTTCTTGTGGTCCCCCAAGTTTTCCGGGGGGCCACGCAGGGGAGGGTGTTCTCAGTGGCTGCACCAAGGCTGTGGAACTCCCTTCCGGTGGGGATGCGTCTGGCCCCGAACCTTCCCTACTTTAGAAAAAGCTGTAAGACTTGGCTGTTCCATCAGGCGTTTGGCGGGGGAGATGGGTAGAGCC
>QEPC01008951.1:4279685-4294885 GCA_003113815.1 Sphenodon punctatus
GGGGGGGGTTCTGGGAGGGGGGAGCCAGGTGGGTCATTGAACTACTCACCAGGAGGAAGAGGATTGGAACAGGAAGGCCAGACAGGTTGCGGCGCCGCAGCAGGGTCCGGGACGGAAGGGAGAGTTGATCTGGAGCCGCTACAATCCACGCATGCTCCAGCTCAACTCTCAACTGGCTGCATCATCATGGGTGGCGTTGCATACGCGACACGCAAGCCGCATGTGCAAAAAAAGCCTGCCAGCAGGCCGCAGCTACGCTCTCTGCACTTCCGCTCTGTGCGGAAGGGCAAAGAGCACAGCTGTGGGCAGTCGGCAAGGGCAGAATGGTAAGAGACTCAGGTGGAACGGGAAATCTGGACGCTTTAATGGTCCAGTTCCCTTTCCATCCCGGACAGCTGGAGCTGTCCAGAAAGCCAGGCAGTCCTCCACCCTACTGTGACGGCACCGCCTGACACACCCAGTTTATGGGAGAGAGGGCTGCTGATGTGAACAGCCCTTCCCACTGACCCAAGGAGTGGTGGCTGCAGTGGCCCTCTGTGGAGTGGTCTGGGGAGGCGCCTTGCTGCCCTCACGTTTGTTTTCACCCACAGTCCCTTAATTTTGAAATTTTGATCTGGCAATCCTATCCTGCAGTTCCTCTCTTTTAATGAGGGCAGGGGTGTCGCAATAATGGGTGCAGCTGCACTGGGGCCCACACATGCATGGGAGCCTGCATGCATGCATGTAGAGTGCATATGCAAGGTGGAGAGGATTGCTCCAACAGGGCCCATTCCAGACTAGCTACGCCCCTGAATGAGGGTTACTAACTACTCCATATGGAGCATAAAGCTTTCTTGGAATGCAAGAACATATGTCAATGCTACAAGAGTACTTTATTCAGAGGTATTTTACAGCATGGTAAAATATCCCAGGGTAATTTGCATGTTCATGGGAATATACAGTTAAGCCTTGCAAGAAAGTAGTTAGGGAGACAGTTTAGAATTGCTGTGAGTGGGTGGAAATTTGGCTCAGTCCTCACACACCCCTCACCCCGCTGAATGCGATAGCCAACAGAGCTGAGTTAGTGTGAAAGGAGGGGTAAGTAAACGGAACCTTGTGAAAAACTGTAGTAATTTATTTCCCTCCATGAGAAATTCCTGAGACACATTTTCTTCCCAGGGCTATTCCTCAGGTGACACCTAACCCTTCCTGGATCTGGCATTGACAAGAGCCAGTTAGTTACTTCTTCACTAGATCAAAAACTAAGCAGTTTCTCCATCCAATTAAAATTGTGGGCAGAGAGCCCAAATTTGCTGGCTGTTATGGATGGAGAAATTAAACCAGGTCTCTAAAGTAAATATAAACACTTACTAAAAGGTCATTTAACATACAAAGCATTTCTGGTCTTTATCTAGAACAAAGTAATTTTATCTTAACACATTCCATCTTGTTTGTAATATACTTGCTATTATGGATGCATACCTCTGTCTAACAGCTGCTCCCTCATTTTCTGCAGGAAGACTGGTGAAGGAATGATTTGATAGCAAGACTTAGGTCTTTTTTACACGGATGTCACCCACCCACGAACACCCATAAACACCCATCGGATGGGTGGGAAAGCGTCCGTGTAAACATCCACGAGTGGGTGGGTGTGCGTGCACGACCCACCCACCAACACCCACCAAGCAGCCAGGAAAAAGCCAACATGCTCCGTGGGTGGAGATGGGTGTTCAACACCTACCCTTCTGTGTAAATACCAAAACACCCACAGGGATGGGTCTGCCGAAACCACAGAGAGATGGCTAGAGAGGCCACGCAGGTGCCCCCAAGCAGACACACTCACCGAGGAAGATGCCGGCCGCCCGGCCGGGAGCCCATAAAGGAGAACTGAAACGTGATGGGGTGTGCCAGCTCCCAAGATGTCTGGTAGGAAGGCCGCCGACAAGACCAAGGGAGCCGCGCCACGACACGTGCACAACAGGGTAAGCAATGGGACCCCGGGTTGCCCAGGGGAGAGGGGCCCGGCCCAACGGCATGGGGGCGGGGGGAAGCAAAACGGCTAAACACAGCACATCTCTCCCATCACAGGGCCAAGGGCATACCACAGCACCAGCTCCACTCGCAGCCCCCCAGCCCACCACAGCCATGGGGCACAGGGATGGGAGCACAAGCGACAGCGAGGTAAGAGCGAGGGTACCCCAACAACCAAGGAAGGGGGGGCCCGCACGCCAACACCAGAACCCATTCTGAGGGAGCACAGGGCAGGCAGCGGACAGCTAACTGTTACACACACACCCAGTAGAGCCCCCATACACAGGAGCAACGCACCGCCGAGGAGGACCTCAGTGACAGTCAGGTACACCTGCGGTGCCCCCCGGGGGGAGAGGGCAGGAAGCACCCAACGGGTGTGAAAGGGGGACTGCGGGATGGATGCTAACCCCCATGCAATACCCCCAACAGGAGACACCCAGCTCCACTGTCACCACATCCACCAGGCAGGCCCCAAACCACCACGCTTGAAGGCCCACCACACGCAGTACCCAAAAAGGGGAGCCCTGGTCGAGGCAGGAGACCTGGGACTTCATATGCATGTGGGGGGCCGAAAAGGTCCAACACGACCTGGTGCACAGCTACAAGACCAGACAGGTCTATGAAGTCATCACCCAGGAGATGCAGCAGCAGGGGTACAATATGGATGTCACCCAGTTCATGCAGCAGACAAAGGACTTGAGGTCCGGATAGAAGTATATCAAGGACAACAATCTCAAGTCTTGCCGTGCCATGTGCACAACGGAGTTCCATGATGAACTGGATAGGTTCCTCTGCATGGACAGGGACATTGTTGCCTCCCGCATACATGGCACCACCTGTGCCAGGGGCAGAAAGAGGGCAAGAACAACACACACCCCTGCTCGACCCCCCGGAGCAGGGGGAGAATGCTGCTCCTGGCGAGACCAGCCAGGATGTGGGATGGGACAGCCCCGTCACACAGGGGGAGGAGGTGGCCTTGGAAACCACTCACAGTAGCATCACCCTCCGCATGCACCCACAAAACCCACAGAGTGACAGACCCCGGGTGTCAGGGTCCGCCCCCGTGGCCCCCAGCACTACCCACAAAGAGCCCCCAATCAGCCGCACCCACCTCCAGGCCCCCCCTCGAGAACCAAAGGGCCCCAGAATTTCTGGGGGATCAAAAGGCGTTCCAGGGATTTGTGGCTCTCTGTGAATTGATCTTCAAGGTCCAACCTGCTACTTATCATACCAATGACCGGAAAGTCGCCTTTGTCATCGGCAACTTAGGGGGCATTGCCCTAGATTGGGCCACATCGCTATTTATTTATTTATTTACTTTATTTAATATATTTATACCCCGCCCCTCCTGCGAACAGCTCGGGGTGGCTAACAAGTCCAATATAAAACAATATTTAAAATATTTAAAACATCATAAAACTATCAACAATTAAAACAGGGAAAGACTAAATTATAACAGAAAATAAAGAAGGGTAGAGAGAGAAAAAACCCACTAACCGACCCTCCCACCCTCCCCAAAGGCCTGGGCGAACAGCCAGGTTTTGCAAACTCGCCGGAATGTTAAAAGGCTTGGGGCCAGGTGAGCTTCCTCCGGGAGGGAATTCCAAAGACGCATCCGAGCCACTGAGAATGCCCTCTCCATTGTGGCCCCCTGCTTAACCCGGGGGGCCTCCAAGAAGGCACCCCCGGCAGACCAAAGGAGTCGCTCTGGAGCGCGGAGGGCAAGGCGATCCCTGAGGTATGAGGGGCCGAGACCGTGAAGGGCCTTATAGATTAATACTAATACCTTGAACCTGGCTCGGCACGCTATTGGCAGCCAGTGCAGAGCCCGGAGCATAGGTGTTATGTGGTCCCGGCGACCCGTCCCCAAAAGGAGGTGTGGCAGCCGCATTCTGCACTAGCTGCAGCCTCCGAAACAGGAACAAGGGCAGTCCCACGTAGAGTGTGTTGCAGTAGTCCAGCCTCGAGGTGACAAAGGCATGGACAAGGGAGGCCAGGTCCGGGCCAGAGACGTAGGGACGCAACCTCCGCACCATATACAACTGGCGGAAGGCAGCTTTCACCACCCCCTCTACCTGCTGCTCCAGACAGAGATCCGCGTCCAGCACCACCCCCAGACTCCGGACCTGTTGAGCTACCGGAGGGCGAACCCCCCCCAATCAGGGGGGCCGACACCTCCCTCGCTCTCCCCACCACCATCACCTCCGTCTTATCGGGGTTTAGCTTCAGTCTGCTCTGTCACATCCATTCCGCCACGGCCTCCAAACACTAGGATAGCAATGAGACAGGAGGGTCTGGGTCAGCTGAAAAGGAGAGGTACAGCTTAGTATCATCAGCATATTGGTGACAACGCACCCCGAACCCTCTCATGATCTCCCCCAAGGGCTGCATATAAACATTAAATAATAACGGAGACAGAATAGAACCCTGCGGAACGCCGCAGGACAAAAAACAGGAGCAAGATGTTTCAGCTCCCAGCACTACCCGCTGGCTTCTCCCTGAGAGGAATGAGCGGAACCATTCGAAAACGGTCCCATCCAGCCCCCCCAGGTCACGCAGCCATCTCAACAACAGCCCATGGTCCACGGTGTCAAAGGCGGCCAAGAGATCTAGCAGGATGAGAAATGTCGAATGTCCTGCATCCATCTCTCGGTGGAGATCGTCGACCAAGGCCACCAATGCCGTCTTGGTACCATAGCCGGGGCGGAACCCAGATTGAAAAGGGTTCATGATGCTGTCTAGATGCGCCTGGAGCTGGATTGCCACCACCCGTTCAATAACCTTCCCTAAAAAGGGGAGGTTAGAGACGGGTCAGTAGCTGGCGAGTGCGTTGACGTCCAACAATGGTTTCTTCAGCAGGGGGCGCACCACAACCTCCTTGAGGCTGAGCAACAACCTCCCCTGCTGCAAGGACGCGTTAACCACCCTCGCCAGCACCATCCCCAATGTCTCCCTGGAGACTTTCACCAACCAGGACGGGCACGGATCAAATTCACAACAGGTGGCTCTCACAGACCCCAAGACATCCACCGCATCGGCCGGTGTCACTTCCTGAAACTCCCCCCACAAAGGTGGACCAGACGGGGCCTCCATCCCCTCGCGCTCTCTACCTACTGCCTCTAATCCAGCATCGAAGTCGCTCTGAATCCGAGCGATCTTGTCTGCAAAGTAGGTGACAAACTCCTCGCAGCGGGCCTGGGACAAATCCTCGTCCAGGCGGAGGGAGGCCGGACTAACCAGTCCCCGCACCGCCCGAAACAGCTCCGCCGGGCGTAACTTCGCAGACGCTATGAGGACAGCAAGGAACTCCTTCCTTGCTGTCCTCACAGCCGCAACATAGGACCGCAAATGGGCCCTATGGAGAAGTTGGTCGGAGTCAGATCGAGTCCGACGCCAACGTTGCTCCAGCCTCCTGCCTACTTTCTTCATCCCCCGCAGCCCCTCAGTAAACCAAGGGGCCCTGCGGTGACGAGACAGAGGCAGAGGGTGTCTCGGACCCACCCTGTCAATGGTCTCCTCCAGCAAGCTGTTCCAACGCTGGACCAGCTCATCAACAGAGTGACCGTCCGGATCCAAGGTTAAATCCCTCAGGACCTCTTGGAACTGCTGAGGTTCCATCAGCCTCCGAGGGCGGACCATCCTGACTGGTCCCTTCCCCCTCTGGAGGGGGTGTGCTGAGAGACTGACCTGAAGGAGATAATGGTCCGTCCATGACAAGGGCACAGCTCTAACCTCCCCCACAACCAGACCCCCCACTTCAAGGCCAGAACCGAAGATCAGGTCGAGGGTATGCCCCCCCACGTGGGTCGGGCAGGTGACCTCCTGGGACAAATCCATGGTTGCCATGGCAGCAATGAATTCTCGCTCTGCCCCAACAAGGCTGGCATCAGTGTGAATGTTGAAGTCCCCCAGGACCAAAATCCTGGAGGAGTCCAACACCACCTCCGAGGCCAGCTCTGCTAGAGCGGTAAGGGATGCTGCCGGGCAAGAAGGGGCCCGGTATACCAGCAGCACCCCTAGCTTGCCCCCAACCAAATCAAACACCACATGGAGGGCCTCAATACATAAAATCTCCCGAACTGGATACCTCCTAACAGGCCAGTCCTTTCTAAAAATAATCGCTACACCTCCTCCCTGGCCACCCGTGTGGGGCTGGTGCTGCACGGCATACCCGGCCGGAACAAAATCGGCCAAAGTTGGTCTGGCCATCTCGTCCAGCCAGGTCTCTGTAATACATGCGAGGTCCACAGCCCCATCTGAGATTAAATCCTGGAACACTGGGGCTTTGTTGACAATGGACCTCGCATTTAGCAACAACAGCCCCCCACGAGTGGACCTTGGACCTGACACCTCCCTCCACCCCAGCAGGGAAATGGTACGCTGCAGCTCCCGCAAACACCTAGGTCCCCTGGGAGTGCAAACCATCCTACCCCCTGGACCATACCGTCCACGCCCAAGAATCACCCCTATGGCCATGCCACTCCCCCCGTCCACCAAATCCTGGTCCCCCAAACTTGGCTGCTCACCCTGTGGCCTCTCATCCCCCCCCCAAACTTACCCCCCGATCTCCCCTGCCATCCTGCTGCCACCACAGAGCAGCCGGAGACATCCCCCCACCCGACTTCCCTCTCTCACCAGGGTCGGGCACCCTCCCCACCACCACCAATAACCTTCCCAATGCCCCCCCCCTGCTGCCACCAGGGGTTGGCACTGAGACACCTTCACCAACCCCCCTTCTAACCACCCCTCCTAATTCCCCCACCCTTCCCCCCTAACCCTGATCACAAAAAGAACCCCCGGCACACAAGCTCCCCAGAGTCCCCTGCGGCCCCAAAGTGCCCCTAAGTGCTGCGGCCAGTGGACGCTGGCAGCTGGGCTTTATAGCCCTCCAGCTACTTCCAGGTGGGGGAGGGGACAAGCTGGCCCTCGCAGCTGGCTTCCTTGATCCCCCTCGCCCCCTCCCAGCACTGACAAGGTCTTTCCCCCCCAACAGGTCTCACGGATCTAGGCGGGGCAGTGGAGCAGCGGGAGCAAGCAGCAACAGCGGCAGCAGACCCCCCTCGGCAGCAGCAGATGGAAACAGCCCCAGGTAAGTCCTTAACGAGGGAGCTGCTGGCAGCTGGGCTTTATAGCCCTCCAGCTACTTCCAGGTGGGGGAGGGGACAAGCTGGCCCTCGCAGCCGGCTTCCTTGATCCCCCTCGCCCCCTCCCAGCACTGACAAGGTCTTTCCCCCCCAACAGGTCTCACGGATCCAGGCGGGGCAGTGGAGCAGCGGGAGCAAGCAGCAACAGCGGCAGTGGACCCCCCTTGGCGGCAGCAGATAGAAACAGCCCCAGGACAGAAATCCATTATTGAACATTATTAAAGGACAGAAATCCATTATTGAACAATTATGCTGATTTCCTAAAAGAGTTTGCTGCCCTTTTCGACCCCACCCCACCGGGCTCGAGACGCTCAGACACAAATCATGTCCCTAAAACAAGAGAAAGGTGGGGTACTGGAGTACGTCACCTGCTTCCAGCAGCTGTCTCTTGAGCTGCACTGGCCGGAAGACGTACTCAAGGTCCTGTTTCGGCGAGGCCTCAATGAGGACCTGAAGGATCAGCTAGCCTTCACCGACATGCTGGAGACTTGGGGGAAACTGGCGACCCTGACCTTACAAATTGAGGAGCAATTGGCAGAACGACACCAAGAACGGTGACAAGGAGCCCGCGCCTTTGTACCACCACCCCCGTCAGTAACGTTCTCTGGCGGGAATGCTCCCAAAGCTGGAGAAGTGGAACCTATGCAATTAGGGGCGGCCCGCGGGCCCCTTACCTGGGAAGAAAGAGAAAGGAGACAGAAGTCTCGTGCATATTTCTACTGTGGCGACCTGGCACACTTCATCCAGGCATGCCCGGTCTTGGCCACTTCCCAGCAGCTGTCGGGAAACTCCTCCGGCTGTGGTGCACAGGGGTCACCCCGGTCGTAAATTCCAACTCCCTGGCATCCTTGGCAATGAAAAATCATCTCCGGGTCCCCTTGACCATCTCGGCCTCCCCTAGCCACTCTTTCATCACCTGGGCATTAATTGATTCAGGAGCCTCCAGTAACTTTATGGACCTGGCCCTGGTGGCCACTCATGGGCTCCCTACGAAAACCAAGGCCCTGCCCGAACCTGTGCACACTTTTGACGGTTCCCCCTTGATCTCGGGACCAATCACATCTCAGACTTGTCCCTTGCAATGCACCATGGGGAACCACCAAGAAACCCTGACCTTTGACATCGGATGCACACCCGTGTTCCCCATGGTCTTGGGGTTCCCCTGGTTGCGAAGGCACAAACCCCGCATAGGGTGGGCCCGGAAGCAAGTGCAACTGAATTTCGAATACTGTCAGTACCAGTGTTTACAGATCGCTCCGGTGCAACAATTGATGGCCACCTTAGCAGCCATTACAGCTACGAAAGTTGCCAGCCTTCCCGAATAATATCGAGCCTACTAGGACGTATTCAGCAAACAAGCAGCTTCGACACTGCCCCCGCATCGACCCTATGACTGCCCTATTGACCTCCAACCCAGAGCTGAACCCCCGTTTGGACGCATTTACGCCCTTTTGGCGCCAGAACTCAAGAACCTCCGCCAGTACTTAGACGAGGCCCTACATAATGGATTCATTCGCCACTCATGTTCACTGGCGGGGCCCCCGATATTTTTTGTCCCTAAGAAGGATGGAGGCCTCCGTCCATGCATAGACTATCGTGGCCTAAATGATGTGACTATAAACAACCGATACCCCCTGCCCCTAATTCCAGAACTGCTGAATCGCCTCCGAGGGGCTCGCATTTTTACAAAACTTAATCTCCGAGGAGCCTACAATCTCCTGTGAGTCTGGCAGGGGGATGAATGGAAGACAGCCTTTCGTATGCGCTACGGGCATTTTGAATATCTCGTGATGCCTTTTGGCCTGGCCAATGCTCCTGCTGCCTTCCAGCATTTTATCAATGACATTTTTCGCGACCTTCTCAATGTTTTTGTCATTGCCTACCTTGATGACATTCTGATATATTCAACCACCATTGAACAACACATCACCCATATTCGTCGCATTCTTCAATGACTTTGAACCCATCAATTATACTGCAAATTGGAGAAATGTGCATTTCACCTCACCTCAGTGGAATTTTTTGGGTTTATCATTACCTCAAAGGGAGTTCAGATGGATCCCCGTAAACTGGAGGCTATTCTCCACTGGCCCCCGCCAAAGGCAGTGAAACCTCTGCAAAGGTTCCTAGGGAGTGCTAATTACTATCGTCAGTATATTCCTCACTATGTGGAACTGACCACCCCTTTGACCCGACTTTTGAAAAAACATCAGGACTACATATGGGGACCAGCGCAACAACAGAGCTTTCTCCACTTGAAACAAGCCTTTATGTCCGCCCCTCTGCTCCAGCATCCTGATTTTGATAAGCCCTTCCAAGTGGAGGCGGACACTTCCAATAAGGCCTTGGGGGCTGTGCTGTCACAGCCCGGTGCCGAGGGGGCCAAAGGACTACCCTGCGCTTATTATTCCTGGCAGTTCACCCCTGCCAAGCAAAAACTATACCATGCTCGATCGGAAATTGTTAGCCATTAAGGCTGCCTTCGAGACCTGGCGGCACTATCTAGAAGGGGCATGACATCCCGTCACGGTAATAATGGATCACAAAAATGTAACCTACCTCCATACAGCCCAAATCACTAATGCCAGACATGCACGTTGGGCCTTATTCTTTGCCCGTTTTACCTTCAGCATTCGATATCACCCTGGTAAGCTTAATACCCTGGCTGATGCACTATCACGCTATCATGAAACCAAGGATGAAGGCAATCCCCCGAAGGGGGCCATTCTTGAAGCAAAAGTCTTCGCTATGACCTTTTTAACACCAGAACAACTGAGGCACACCACCATGCAAGAACTTTTACCACCAATGGACGCAACATATGTGATGGATCACGGTCTCCTGTGACGGCAGGGGCATATCATTGTTCCCCCTTTGTGCCGATCCCAAATCCTTTGGGCCGACCATAATGCTCCATTGGCAGGACACCCGGGGCGTGATCAGACCCGTCGCCTAATTCACCGTTTCTTTTGGTGGCCATCCCTTACCCAAGATGTCCAACACCATGTAAATAATTGCACCGTGTGTGCCCGCACGAAGCGGTCACAACAAGCCCCCCAGGGGTTGTTGTAAATCACCGAGCCCCATAAAGGGCCATGGCAACGGATCGGTATAGACTTTATTGTGGACCTCCCCCCGTCCCGGGAGTATACCACGGTATGTGTCATAGTGGATCATTTTATGAAAATAGCTCATTTTATCACTTGTAAGGGATTACCTACAGCACACCGAACAGCTTTGTTATTTAGCCGCCATGTCGTACGCCTGCACGGATGGCCTCTGGAAATCATAAGCAATCGGGGTCCACAATATATATCACATTTTTGGAAGGCTTTCTTTAAAGCCCTACAAGTTCAACTAAGTCCTACCACGGTGTACCACCCACAAGCAAATGGCCAGGTAGAATGAGTAAACCAAGACTTTGAGCATTACCTCTGCTGCTACATACATTATCTCCAGGATGATTGGTATACGTGACTCCCTTTGCGGAGTATGCACATAACAATGCTCCCAATGCATCTCTTGGCGAATCCCCCTTTTACGTCTCATATGACTACCACCTCCACAACTGCACACCCAGCCTCGCCCCAATACAAGTTCCAGCAGCAGGGAGCCTTTTGCAACACTTGCACCAAGTTCAATGTCGTGCCAAAATCATATTAGCGGCCTCTCGCCAGTGGTACAAGAAGTACACTGACCAACATCGCCGCCCTGCAGATTCCCTTCAACCAGGGGATTATGCCTGGCTTGACTGTCACAACTACTTGTCCACATGTCCATCACGTAAGCTGAATGACCAATATATTGGACCATATATTGGACCATTTCCCATCCAACGGCAGGTTAATGAAGTAACCTTTTGATTCCAGCTACCCCTGTGTCTTCTAATACATCTCACAGTGCATGTCTCCCTCCTCAAAAAAGCACAACCACCACTGGCGGCTCAGGG
This sequence comes from Sphenodon punctatus, assembly GCA_003113815.1. Classification (NCBI taxonomy): domain Eukaryota; kingdom Metazoa; phylum Chordata; class Lepidosauria; order Sphenodontia; family Sphenodontidae; genus Sphenodon; species Sphenodon punctatus. Next base: position 4,290,789 of record QEPC01008951.1, read on the forward strand.
ACCCCCGCCAGGGGACCCACCAGAGGCTCCACAAGATACCAACTTCAACGTTTGGGCCATTCTGAACTCCAAATACCTTCGGGGCCGCCTTCACTATCTTAACGATTGGACTGGATATGGTCCCAACGAACGCTCCTGGGAACCAGCATCCCATGTCTCGGCGCCCTGTTTAACCCTCCAGTTCCATCGCCGATACCCGACAAAACCCGGACCCTTTTGGACCTTCGGGCAGGGGGCTCGGGGGGGATACTGTCAGGGTCCGCCCCCGTGGTCCCCAGCACCACCCACAAAGAGCCCCCGATCAGCCGCACCCACCTCCGGGCGTTGCGGCAGAGCCGCCAGCCCCCTCCACCAGCAGAGACATGGACTCAGCAGTTGCTGAGCAACCAACACAGCTGGGAATGTCGGCACCGGCTCCCGACGCCACGTAGAGCACGGGGGTGGGGCCACAAGCACCTCACCGCTCAGCGCGGCTCCAAGCACACACCAGGGGCAGGGCTTCCCCTTCAAATGCCGGTGCTGTGAAGCACACAGCACCGGTGATCTGTTAGACTGCCCCACCCCCCGTGCTGAGAGAGGAGAGAGAGACGGAGACTTGGAGCTTGGCGAGTGATTCCCGTTTCCCCCTTCATTTCCCTTCGGGTGACTGTGTGGTGTGCTTCTTGGACCACTGTGAATGTGACTGTTCCTGTTTACCCCATTTCCCTAATTCGGTGAGGGTGAGTGAGACCTTGGTGTGGGTGGAGGGTGAGGGGTGCGAGTCAGACTTTTCCCCCTCCTGGGGTCCCCTGCTCCCTCCCTCTTCCTCTGTACGAGTGAGCCTTGTCCTACCCCCTGAACCTGGGACCCTTTCCTTTCGCTCCCTCACCTCACGCACCAGTCTTCCTTCCCTGTGGGGTGATTGGGGTATGTGTGCGGTGGGTGGTGGGAGAGGAAGAATGCTCCAGCATAGTGACCCGGTGCCCTATGATGATATAGGCCTAATCCCTCATGGATTTAAAGGGCCAACTACTATCCTGACAGGCTTTCTCCAACTTCCGAGCAAGTCTGGGGAACTGTGCTGGGACCCTCTATCCCGAGGTGTGTGCCTGGGGGTTCTGAAGTGCCCAGGTCTGGAATTGAGGTATCCCGTCCCTGATTATCCCCTCCCCCATGACACCGGGGACGGTGGGCGCATGCAGAGCAGATGGACACCCGGGACACCTTCCAGGACACGGAGGAATACGATCCAGGTAGGAACACAACCAGGGCCTGGGGGCCTGGGGGGGAAGGGCCCCGGCCACAGTGACTGGAGCCCAAGCTGGGCAGCATGGACCAACTGATGGATCACCATTCCCGTTACAGCTCAAGGGTGCCTGGAGGTTCACGATGAGGAGGTTGTGGAGGAGGAAGTGGTTGAGGAGGAACCGGTGGCACCTCCAAGACCCGGTCAACAAGACAATGATGGGAGGCCACCACGGACATGGGAAGGGTTGCGGGCGATGCCGGGGCGATGGGGTAGCAGGCAGGCCACAGAGGTAACCCCTCTAGTAATACACCTGCCATGCCTGACAGGGAAGGGCTGGGGGACCCCACAGTAGGGCACCGTAGCTACACGGGTTAACATCCCCTGATAGGAATGCAGATGTGGGGTCACAAGGGAGGAGGACCACAAGACGTGCCCACAATGAGATGCTGGGACAATATGGCCCTGGGTGCAGGTGTGCTCATATGGGGCCACCACTGCGGTTCGACACAGAGAATAGGAATATGGGGACTGTCATGCGTTTGCGGGTCCAACACCCCACTCTCCTGGGTTGAGTGACTAAATTCCCCTCACTTGCAGCCCACCTGAACCAGTTCTCTCTCTAGCTGGTTCAGTTCTGCAAAGGGGAGAATCCTTTTGCCACCCAAGGTCCAGAAAGCTTCCCGTTCACAGACTCTTTCTCTCTGTGTTCGCAAGAGCTTGAAAAACTCAAGTGGCTCGCTTGTGTTCCCAATGTTAGACCACAGACACTTCTTCATAAAGATAAGATGAAAGTTTATTGATTACATAAGCTAGCACAGTTGATACAGAGTGACTAATCAAAACAAAAAGTAATATAACGCATCCTATTCTATACTGGGGGAATCTCTATATAAAGCTTACCCTATAGAAAGTCCATTCTCAGTCAGTGATGTAAATGACGGTCCTGATCTCTTAGATGATAGAAAGCAAAGTTCTTTCTCTCAGTCCATAGTTCCAGGAGTCGCTTGCTGGCATGCAAGATGGAGATGAGTTCTCTCCAAGAGGTATCAGAAGATGGCTGAATGGCCTCTCTTTGTCTTGTCCGTTTGCTTAAATAGCCTTTTCAAAGTCTTTGTTAGTTCTTCCCACCTTCGGGAAACCTGATGTTTGTCACATCCACAGAAAGGTAAACAGGAAGATCCATTTGCATCTCCATAGGATTCTGTCTGGCGTCTCCCTGAAACCACATTCTTTATCTGTCTCCACTTCCTGGAGTTTCCCAACTGTCAGTTTACACTATATGATTACATGACTTGAGTTGTCGGTTCTCAACATTACATCCATGTTTAACCTTTAGCATTACATATATGCTAGACCTATAGTTCAGTATCTGTCCTGTGAGGCCTCATGTTCCTCCGTGACAGGTACCCCACCCTATCAGTCCCAACCAACACAGGGTCAGACATGGAAGGGGGATGGGCACTCCCTGTGGCAAAACAGATGCACTGCTAGGGGTACAGGGTACGGAAACAGCAATCAACACAACCCAGTGAGGTAACATGTCTTCCACAGATGAGCCCCCTGGTCCTGCAAGGGTTGCTGCCGCCGGCAGCGCTGAGAGGAATCAGAAGATACGGGCCAGGAACTGGAGGAGGAGAGAGGACCTGGGGAGGGAACTGTTGGAGGAAACCAGAAGGTTAACCAAAGTGCATTCAGAGGAGCTTGCCTTCACCAGGGAGGTGCAAAGAGGGGTGGGGGATAGGGACCAGGGACATATTGGCAGCGATGCTCAACCAGTCCCACACCGAACACCTGTGGGACAGGTGCCAGACTGCCACCCTCCACTGCGAGATACGGCTCAACAGGGCCGAGAGGGTGGGGGCCCATGTCATGCTGGAGGGGACATCCACACGGGCCCTTGACCTCATTGGGGAGGCTGTGGAGCTCCTGCAGAGAGAACCCCAGCATGACATTGGCCCTCCAGGCGCGGAGGGAGGGATGGCAGCCGGTTACTACCAGGGCGCCCTCCCACAGGTGCAGGTGCCCCCTCCCCAGCACTTCGGCCAACCATGTTTTCCCCAGCAGCACCCCTTCCTCAGTCTCGTGCGCAGGGTCCCACACCCCACATAGCCCCACAACAGCAGCCTGTGGGGCTACCCTTCCAGCCCGCACTCCTCCCGGTTCCTCCACAGCTGCCTCCGAGACCCCTCCTCCGGGAACCACGGCCTCCCCCAAACATCCCAGAACCCCCAGGTGACTAACCGCCCATGCTGGCTGCCCCACCAGCTCCGGTAAGCCGGACCACATATCTGTCCACATGGGGGGTGGGGGGAAGCATTGCTACCTGCAGCAGGATGGGCAGAGGGGATGCAGCATGGAGATCCATGGCACCTGACGTGGAATTCCGTGGGTAAAGATTTGAGATGAGGAAGCTGCAGATGCAAACAGCAGATACCCTTTATTCAGCAGATTTACACAACGCATTGCGGGCCTCTAGGATCAAGGAATCCTGAGCACCCCATAACAAAGAGCACTATATTCTTATACAGAAATCCTTGGGCGGAAAGCCCATACATGAGTTGCCGCAACTGCGCAGTAGACATTCATGACAGCATAACTTGCAAACTCATTATTTAAAGAAAAGACAGTTCACTTCTAAGTGAGGGTTGTTATCTAGACTGAAACCAGGTGCATTCTTGAGCTAAAGGAGTCCTCCCTATAAACAAAGTAATCTTCAAAGGTGGGGCTTATCTATCTGAAGAAGAAGCAGAGCCTGTCTAATTTTAAGGGTGAAGCAAGCATTCCTAGCATGACGGGGTAACTACAGGTTATTGTCTAAGAGGGCAGAGGGTACTATGGGGCAAACAGAATATTGGGGTTTTCTTCATCA
>QEPC01008951.1:4326245-4354856 GCA_003113815.1 Sphenodon punctatus
ATTTCCCTCAGCACAGGTATTATTAATTTTTGGCGTAAATCCTTATAGAATGGACAATACAGACAAATATGAGTCAATGACTCAACCTGATTCAGGGGGCAGGAACACAAGCGCTCAGCCAAAGGGATTCCACCATACCTCCCCAATGTGAGAGCAGAGGGGAAATAGTTAACCCTGGCCAACAACAATAGCCTCCTCTTTAATGTCGGTAACTCACAATCCAAATAGACCCTTAACTGACCGGTTTCTTTTAACAGGTCCTTCAACGGGCCATAGGCGGAACTGGCACTAATAACTGCCCATCTTTCCTGCCTGCCCACATCTGCCAATCTCTGGAGGACCATGGCCCTTGCAGCTTTGTATCCTAAGGGGGCTATAGCCTCCCGTGAAAACCCCAATAAGTTCAACTTCCCCTCCACACGGCGCACCCAATAATTCAGAGACATATCCTTGAAAATCAGTCTTGTTAATGGGGCTACTGACCCAAAATACAGCCTTAGCCAGTAGCTTAAAGTGCCCTTCCAAATCCGTTCTTCAAGCGGAATTATACCACACTCCGCGTACAACACCAAACTACTCACTCCAGGAGGGGCTAGTAATAAAGAGCGAACAAAACCTGCCTGAACATGCTCCAGAAACTTAACTTTATCTAAAGCCCAGAGCAAGGCCCCATATAGCAACTGGGGGATACATTTTAATAGAAAAACTTTCAAAGGTGGATTGACCAAATTCCCCCCAGACTTTAATTTGCAGCTTGCAAATATCATGTTCAAGCTGTACTGGCATCTTGTGTAAGTAATGCGGTTAGGTTGGTTAAGTAAGGATATAAATTAAGATTTTTAGAAATAAGAAGTTTTGAATGTTTAACAGTTTGTTTACTTAAAGTTGTGTTTTTACTTTGTGCAAGGAGCTATTGTCATAAAAGACAATGTTTAAAAAAAAAATTGGAGGAAAAACCTGTTGAGGTAATGATAACTTTAAACACAGCTAGACTCTTCTCTAAGCCAGGCAACAACCTTCTGGCTAGTCTCACACAATCCATAGTACAACTCACAGATTTCCTGGTCCCTCTGTCTCAATTCCAGGCTCTCAGTCAGGCCTCTCTTCAGACCTCAGCTCTCCAGTATAGCTTCCACAGCCTCTGGTTCCCCTGTCTTGGTCTCCAGAGATGTTCTCCCTCCGAGATCCAGACTGCTTCTGTCTTCCTCTTCTGCTTGCTCTCTTATATAGTGCAGCGTGGGCTCTGGCCCCACTCTGACTCCCTTAAAGGTTCAGCAGCCTTTAAAGTTTTCATGCTGCTCCCTGCTACACCGCCCCATCCTCGATTTACAAGGGGTAAACAAACACCTTGGATACATAAATTCAGAATGCTAACTATGCAGCAACTTTGTATGCACCTGTGAAAGGCCCAGTGGTATGCCTCCCTGGACCTCAAGGATGCATACTTTCATATTAGAATTAGGGAACGCCATAGGCAATATTTACGTTTCCAACATGGGCAAACTCACTACCAATACGCCTCACTCCCTTTTGGCCTGGCATCAGCGTCACAGGTCTTCACAAAGTGCATGGCCCCAGCGATGGCACATTTACACAGGTTGGGGGATTCAGAGCTATCCCTACCTGGATGACTGGCTGATCATCGATGACTCTCCCGATCAAATCCAGCATCATGTCCAGGTAAATACCTTTGGCTTAGATTAATTTTATTATGAAGTGTCTTATTATAATACCACAACACAATATACACACAAGAAACATTATGTTCTAATAACTAACATCCAGTCCATGCTGCTTCTCTGAATTGGAAGAGTCTACAAGCAGTTTTCTTTGTTTGTTTATTATTATTATTATTAGCAAGCATTTATATAGTGCCGTTCCTGGTGCTTTAAGAACATAAGAAGTGCCATAGTGGGTCAGACCAATGGTCCATCCATCCCAGCATCCTGTCTCTGACAGTGGTAGCTTCAGGTCAGAATGTTTCCCTGCTCTTTGCTCCTAGCCCCTAGCAGTCAGGGATCTCGTACCAACTTGGTCTCTAACTATATTGACTAATAGCCATTTATGGACCTATTCCCTAAGGATTTATCCAAACCATATAGAACACTAAAGGAGCTAGAAGGCAAGTCATGTCAAGAAAGGCTGGAAAACTGGGTATGTTTAACCTACAGAAAAGAAGGCCAAGGCGGAACACGATAGCTGTTTTAAAATATCTAAAAGGATTCCACAGGAAAACTAGAAGAAGGAGAACTGGGCTTAAATTGCAGCAATGCAGATCTGGGTGGTTAGACATTGGGTAATACTTCCTAGCTGTGAGAAATGTTGGGCAATGGAATAAGTTGCCCAGGGAGGTTGCATAATCTTCTTCCATGGATGTTTTAGATCAGGCTTTCTGAGAGCTGCTCACCTCCCGCCCCCGGCTACTCACTGATGCTCTTTCTCCCCTGTATCTAAGCTAAGCACATACGCCTGTGATTTCTCAGCTTTGTGAATGAATCCCTGCCTCTCCCTATGTTCCTCTCTCTCTTGTCTTTCCTAGATTGTAAGCCTCTCAAGGCAGGGACCTACCTCTAACTAATGATTGTACAATGCCAGGAACACTGCCTGGTACTATATAAATAAATAATAATGTTTTCTAAACCCGACTGGATAAGGATCTGTCTGTTGCTGTAAACAGATGATGTCCTGTCTTGGCGCAGACAGCTGGAACTGGAAAGGGACCAAATAAAAACTAGCCATTGTCCCCATATGGTTCCAAGGCCCGTGGTTCCCTAACTGTGCAATTCTGTTTATTTTTTTTATTCTAATGAAGCACCTGTGCTTAACAGTGTTCCAAGACTTTCTGTCTTGGCAGTCATTTCAGTTAGTACTCCTGGGCAAGGTACATAGATTTTGAAGACATGCTAGATGCTTTTTTCATATCAGAGAGGCAGGAAAGCCATTTTAAACTAAACAAATTTTATTTTAAAATACCTGCAGTGCCTAAAACAGGTGGGAGCACACCTGAAGACATCCACTGAAAGACTGAGCTCAGGGTAAGGGAGCAGAGATGAGGGCATGCATAGAGCTGGAACCAGGCTTTTGGGCACCTTGAACAAATCACCGAAGTGAGGTCCCTGCTTATGAAAACTAGAGAATATTAAAGCCAAGTATGTCATCTTCAGCCATGTCTAACTTTAATAATAAACATTTTAGGAGTTGGAAAATGTTTATTTAGGCCCTTTTCACACAGTCCGCAGTGGGTGGGGGGGATGGGTTTGCGGCCGTGGTGAGTGGAGGTGGGTGTGCGGCCGCGGTGAGTGGAGGTGGGTGTGTGGCCGTGGTGGGTGAAGGTGGGTGTGCGGCCGCGGTGGGTGGAGGTGGGTGTGTGGCCGCGGTGGGTGGGTGTGGGTGTGCGGCCGCGGTGGGTGATGCACACCCATCTCCAATCACAGAGCAACCAGCATTGCAGCCCATTGCTCCATGTGGGTGATGGGTGGAGATGGNGGGTTGCGGTGGGTGGAGGTGGGTGTGCGCCCGCAGTGGGTGGAGGTGGGTGTGCACCCGCGGTGGGTGGAGGTGGGTGTGCGCCCGCGGTGGGTGGAGGTGGGTGTGCGGCCATTCCCACGGATGCACACCCATCTCCAATCACAGAGCAACCAGCATTGCAGCCCATTGCTCCATGTGGGTGATGGGTGGAGATGGGTGGAGCGTGGGAGCGCGGATGCACCCCCACCCACTGTGGGCACCGTTCCCATGGATGCCCACCCACCCACCGCGGGCAGCATTCGCACAGGTGCCCCCCCGCACACGTGTGCGGTGGGGAGAGTGCCCGTGTGAAAAAGGGCCTTCGTTAGCAATGGCAAAATATACAGAAATAAAACATTGGTAATTTAACATTGAATTGTTACATATGACAGGCGTGTGTAGCATGTTGGAGTTCATTTTTTTTGTTTTTTAGTATAGAACCTTCCCGGCGGATGGCTGCTGCAGCCCTGCTCTTGGCCAGGAGTTGCCCGGCAACACCATAGCATTGTGCGTGATGTGCTTGCAACACTGTGGTGTGGGGGAAGGGCGCCACGTCGGTGGACCATGGGCACCAGGAGCCACCGGGTCTGTTTAAAATGAACCCAGGTGCAGCTGTAAGCGGGCAGACACAGGAGTGCACCCCCAGACGTGCTCTGGCGTTGTGCATCCCCACATCAGTGTGCAAATAACCGGTGCTTGGGGGTAGGAGCTGAATCCAGGGGTCAGATCCAGGAAGTGGAAAGGGACCAAATAAAAACTAGTCATGGTCCACCTTTGGCTTCCAGGCCTGAGGATCCCCCTCCCTCATCTAAGGCAATGACAGTGCATGAGAGTCGTTGTAAATAATAATATCTATCTACTGGTAGAGAAAGGAAGATGAAAAAGCATATTGTGGACATTCATGTTGTTAGCCTTGTGAAACAAAATGACATGTACAAACTTCTACAAAATGTACTTGCACTTTTGCTAAACAAAACAAATTCCATTTTCAAACAAGTGTTCTACACAATCTGTATCCTGAAATGTGCCTTTAAAGCAGAGTGAGAGAACTGCATGTTGATAAATATTTGTGCCTAGATTCCTCATCCATAGCCATTCTAGAAATGGAGTAAACACCACTGGATCAGACCTACTTCCAGGGCTGGCCTTAGAATTTGCGGGGCTTGGGGTAAAAATGTGGGGCCCTGAGTCACCACACCACACACACCCATGGCTCCCTCCCCTCAGGAACACCCTCCTGGTGGGGCCCCAAAGGTGGTCATTTTCGGGGCCTAACTGGGAGGGGTGGGGGCCCACACCCTGCCCTGAGGAACATGGGGCCACTGCGGGTCCCCTGAAAGTAGAGAAAATAGTGGGGCTGCCCCAGGTCACCTTGGGATAAGGGTCAGGCTAAGGGTCAGGCTCTGGTCAGCCAGGCAGGAGACAGATCATACTCACCCCAAGTGAGTATGCTGCTCCAACTACGGGTTTGCTCCAAGTAAAAAATAAAATAAAATAATGTTTGTTAAAATGCTTGTTCTTACACTGCCAAGGCTGCAAAATTTGACTCCAGACCAGTTACAAAGAATAATTCAAATGAATGGTTTTGGCTTGGTTTGACTGCTTCCCATGTGGCAAACGACTGGAATATTCCTGCCAAGCTCAGCTCTGGGGATCTGCCAGCCTTCTGGCAACAGAGCAACACGGGAACAAGAAGATATTGCAGACAAGGGCCCGTTGCTTCCCATAGTTTAGTGACTTCATTTTAATGTTATCACAAACACAGTTACCACATCAGTCTGCTGTAAATAAAAATAAATGCACTTTTCTATGTCACATTGGCTCTCCTTCTCCCACCCCTTGGTAAGCTATTGCTAAACAATAAACATGGATTACATAATATTGTATTTAAATAGGGGTTTCATAAGGCTTCCTTTCCTTCATACATTGTATATGGGAATGTTACAGATACCATGTGCTGGAAAATCAACTCAAAGGATTTGAATTATGCAGTTCATAGGATCAACATTGATGTTACATCTTGACTGATATTAATTGTACTGTAGCAGGGTAACCTGGAGTGCTACAACTAGGGTTGTAACTTTTTGCAGTTTGACCCTGAGACTCCCAGAGGTCAAACTGCGAGTCTCAGGGTCAAACTGCAAAAGGTGGCAACCCTAGCTTCAACAGGTCTCTGGCTCTGATAGTTGGGCTCCCAGGAACTCAGTTTAACAACTTGAGCAGCCTAGGGGGAGCTGCTAGGGTTAACTGGGCACAGGATTGTGTGGGGCTGGTCAGGTGAGCACTTACAGCTGAGCTGAGAACCTAGCAGGAGAGTCCACAATGGTGGACTGGTGGTGGAAAGTGCTGCCTCCATGCAGGGGGAGTAGGGCCTGGGAGGTAATCCCTGGAGCAGGGGATGTGGTATATATGATTTTGGAGAGTATGTGAACTGGAGTCTACTGTTAGGTGGGAGCCCTGGGTGGAGTCCTATCGTGAACACGGGAGAAAAGGAATTGGCACAATAAACCCATTAAACAGAACATTACATATTTCAGGGAGAAAGTGAGGTTCAGACCCCTGTGCAAAGAGTTTGCGGGGTGGACTTGTCACATGTACATTTATGTAATATACTGTCTGGCACAAAGAAAGTACAGCCATGTCTGGACAAGACAGCAATGTAGCAATTACCTTGCAATAGTGGAGGACAGGATGGGAATAATCTCTCTTTGCCATAAGATACTAGTATTAAGACATGGAACTACAAGGGTAGATTTGATAAGCAAGTATCTGCCTCTGACATCAGCCAAATTTACTTCACTTTAACTCCTCAACGCATTCTGTAGCAGCCAGGGGCAGGCTGCATAAAGGAGCCTGGCCCTTTAAGGACGGTTGGTGGTGGCCTGGGAGGAGTAGGGGTGAGGCAGCACAGGCCAGTGCCCTAATGGGCCTCAGCTGGGCTAGCCTCTCGAGCTTGGCAAAGTACCCGGGTAGGACCAGCTGGGCTGGGTGTGACTTGGCCAGCCCTAAGCTGAGCCCTCAGTCAGGAGAGAGACCCAGAGAGGCAGGTGCCAAGGAGGGCTTTGCTGCTGCTACAGAGACAGGACACGGCTATCCGGCTGCAAGAGGGATTGTGCCTGGCCAGGGAGGCCTGAGTTAAAGAAGGGATCCAGGGCACTATGGATGGGGTGGAGCCTAGGGTTGCCATATAAGCAAATTATCCCAGGACACTTATGAAAAATACATGCTGCAGACCCTGCAACATGTATTTTTCATAAGTGTCCTGGAAAAATTAGCACATATGGTAACCCTAGTGGTGCCTGGCTTGAGGAAAGACTGTGCCTAGGCAGAGGGAGAGACCCCACAGGATGGACTGTAAATATTTATTTATTTATTTAAAGAACTTATACCCTGCTCCCTCCAGCCCTAAGGCAACTCGGGGCAGCTCACATCTTAAAACCATACATTAAAAACAATACAAAAAGGGTTACTAAAACCATCAGTTCATCATTAAAACAATAAAGGAGGTAAACCCACTGGCGAAACCCCACCCTGTACGGAGTGCTGGGTGAAGACATATGCACTTATGAATAAAGGACACCTGGGCAAAGATCTTATGTGGGTCTGGGTCTTTGCGGTTGGATCCAGACAATTCTTACCCCCAAGGGCCCGGGTACACATTAATTTTGTATTATCAAGCCATTCAAAATGGTGCTGCTTGGCCATCCATTTGATCATGTCATTCTCTTTTTGAGTAAATCCTCCATTGACTTCTCTCCAATATTGTATCAAATGTATACTTCTTGTCACAGAAGCACAAAGTTGGAAGAACCTCAAGGATCATCCGGTTCTGGGGGGGGGGGGGATGCCCACACCTTGCGCGGGGGAGCCTCCAAAATAATGGAGTGGCAAAGGAGAGAGTCAGGAGATCAAAAGAAAGGAAGGACAAGCCATAGGAGGGTGAGAGGGAGCAAGGTGTGCGTATGTGTGTGATGGGGGTATGGGCCTCAACTTACCATGGACAAGTGAAAAGGGGGCCATGGTTCAAGAAAGTTTGAGAACCACTGAACGAGTCCAACCCACTGCCTGGATGCACCACCGTCTAAGCGCTTCTCCTCTCTCTTATCTTCTCCCGAAGCCCTGGTTGTCCTTGTGCCTTCTGCTCTTCATCTCTGAATCTTGGCTGTTTGTCAGATGTTTACACAGTCACTTCCACGTGGCCCACCATGCCTGGTACAATCATGCTGAGCTCACCTGCAAGGCCCCTGGAAGGGCTCTAGTTTGCCCTTCAGCAGATAGCATCTTCAGGTTTCTTCCACCTCATTATACTATATCACGTATTAATTTCCTGCACAGTCTACCTCTTGGGCCGTTTTCACACAGACACTCTAACACTGATAAAATGGGTGTTTGTATAATAAAATGTAACACCCATTTTATCAGTGTTAGTGTCTGTGTGAAAAGGGCCTTGGTCTACTGTCGTCAAACAATTGCCCTTCATCCAGAATGACAACTCCAAATAGTTGAAGCTTCCTTCTTACCATCACTCCACTACTGAAATAAATATCAATAGTACCATTTACCTCTTTAACAACCACCAACAAATAAAGCCTGACTTCCCCAGTTCATTCAGAAAATCTTCCCTCCCCGTACCACAAATAAAGAGGCCATGGTTCAGCCAGGTTCGGAGGGAAGAATACTTCCTGCTGAATCCAGAGCAGCGTCGTATTGTTTCTCTATCTCAGTACCAATCCGCCTGCCTTTATATAGGTTTCTAGAATGGAATGTATAACAGTACAATGATGAATGGGTGCAATCACTGAAGTGTGGTATTATTATTATTATAAACATTTATATAGCGCCAGTCATGTGACCTAGTGCTGTACAGAACATAGAAATAGACGCGGTCCCTGCCGGTGGCTTACAATCTAAAAGACAAGGAGGGGGAGACAGGGAGAGGGGACAGTGGGAGAGACAGGGGAGAAGACAGACAAACATTCAAGCGGATGCGAAGACTCAGGTGTGTGTGCTTGGCTTGGTTACAATCAGGTTGCGGCAGTCTGCAGAGGAGGGCAGACAGTAGGTATATGGGAACGTCTAGCAGTGTCAGGCTGGCCCCAAACACCCCGGTCAGGCTGCTGTGAACTGCATCAAGCACAACAGCAGCAGCAGCTGAACCAATCATCCTTCTTTTGTCTTCTAGCTCATTTGCTTGCTTGGAGTCTCTTGATGGGAAGGTTTCTTTGTGAGGCTTCAATCATATGTGCAGACAGACATACAGAAAGACAGACAAATATTTTGGACTATTAATATCATGATAAGTACTGTACTCTTATATTGAACTTTTCAGTCACGGATCTCAAAGTAGTTTACATAGGGGGCTTCTCAATTCTTTAGGAGGAATCTGAGGCAGGAAGAAGTAACATGACTTACCAAAGGTCACAAAGCAGATTGGTAGTAGACCCAGATCTCATGACTTACTGCTGTGTGCCACTGAACCACACTGCCCAGCTTGCAGATTTAAAATGTACTGCTTTCTCCCTCTTATTGGAAAGGAGCTGCACCACTTTGATTTTGATCTGCTGCTTGCTCAACTTTGCCTTGCTATATTGAAAGCCAATCTGATTTTGGTCCGAGTCCCGTTCTTGCCATCACGCAGAAGCTAGGACTGACCCAGTCCCCAGGGCTGGGTTTAAAAGTCCAAGGCTATCCCATCTCTGTTTCAGGTTGGTCGTTTTGTTTTGTTTATACAGCCTCTGATTTTGCAGTTTTCAGATAAATGTTGGTACCAACGATGGGATTTAGATTAATTGGCATTTAAGAGGCTGCACCTGTAAATTACATGGCACCATGCCATCATTACTCCCAATTACTTACAGCTCCAAAACTGCACCACAAAGCACTTTTAGGTCCCAAACAGGAAGTGGGGTTGATGTGTCTCCATAAGCATATAGCCTTTATGATACAAAGGACCGCTGAAAACACTGTGAATGATTCAATGTGCTTATGATGTCTGTGGATATCCTATGTCTGCACAGGAGCAATTTCAATGTGGGAGACATGTTTCCCCCACATTTGGGACCAGATCTCCTCCTCAAAATGTTTAAGAGTGGAACTGCAGAGATAACCTTGAGCTGTGAGGAATGGTCCTTCATGTGAAGAAGAGGGACTTGGTTTCTATTCCCGTAAACTTTGTCCCTCTCCTTTTTGGCAAAGACCATGCTGCCCTAATCTACAAGTTAGTGAAGTATGAGCTGATACTCCATTTTACAAATAAACTTACATGGCAAATAGTAGAACACTGAATTACAATGTGGTAATTGCTACCTCGGTAGCACTTTAAAGTCCCAATCAGCATTTAAAGAAGGGGCCGGAAACCCCAGGACCAGGGGCCAAATGCCCCTCATGGCTAATGTCCATGTGGCCCCTTCCCAGTTCATAACCCCAACACTGAAAACCTGAGCTCAGGGTAAGGGAGCAGAGATGAGGGCACACAGCTGGGGATAGATTCATGATCTGGAGGGACCCTCCCTCTTCCCAAACATGCCCTTTATTTAATTTTATTTATTTATTTATTTCCACCATTTCCGCCTCTCCTGCCTATGCACCTCAGCCCCCAACTTTATGCGACCCTTGGAGCTGTTATACATTTTCAAAGTTGTCCCGGGGTGGGAAAAGATTCCCCACCCCTGGTTTAAAGCCTCACTTTTGTATTGGGAATGTGACAGGTTTTCTTTTCCAAGTTTTCTCATTTTAAAACAAGTGGTTAATTTAATTCACACAATGAGAAAACAACCTGCAACACATTTGCAACTATGGGGAGTAGCCAGAGACCTTATGGGCCGTGTCCAAGGTTGGAAGGGGAAGGTGCGGATCTCTGTTCAGGACATATCCTTTCCTCCATAACCTTAGGACCAAAGTTACTCTCTTGTGAGTCTCAGGTGATACCTTCAAGCACTGATGCACTGAGGATTATGTTGAGTGGAGAACAGGGAACTGGAGGGAGAGCAAAATTCTTTAGCGAGGAGCAATGAGTTTTATTTTGAGTGAGAAATGTATAGTATCCCAGAAGTAAGTAGCTCATAGATGTAACCTGGTCTTGGGCACTGTCCAACTCCCAATGAAGTTTAATAGGAGTTGGATCAGGCCACTGTCCTCACATTTTTTTCCATGCATGGAAAACTGTTTCCATCACTTTGAATTACTGCACCATTGGCTTTGGATTTTATATTATAAAAAATAAATCTAGGCCGTTGGTTGTATTCCAATAAAGTGATTTTGGGGATGACAGAAAATGTACTGTTAATAAAAAATAAATAAAAGTAAAAAGGAGACATCAGCTAAAAAAACTCCTAGTTGATTTATAAGCATAGTCTTCTTCTTCTGTATCCTGAATTCTTCATACACTGGAGCTATGAAATATGTGTTACAGACATGTTTTATAGTTCAAATGGTGGAGTCTGGAAAAATTGCTGTGCTTGGCCCTGAACAGAAGTTTTAAAAATCCAAAATTGTCACTTTTATGGGCTCTTGAACTTTTTCTCTTATTGGTATTTTTTGTGCATATGGAATTCATCAGTTAAAAGAGTGGAGGTCAAAAATGAAATGGGAAGGCTTTTGAAACTGGGGCCTCTGGTTGCTCTGGACCTGCAAACCTATTCTGCAGAGAATGATTGAGGCAGGGGATGCTCTTGAATAGGGGCAGCATTTGTACCATAACATAATAACTGGGTTTATTACCAGCCAAGAAAGGAAGCTATATGATCAAACACAGCAAATGTGCTGCTGCTCTAGCACAGTACTGTATTTTCCTTTATCACCAGCAAGGGGGGGCAGGGGGCAGGACACACTTTTCCTTCGCTGAAGCTTCCATCTGCATTCCAAGGGGCAAATTTACTCAATTCTATTGACTGCTGTGGACTTAAGCCCAAGAGGAGTATGATCTGGTATATGTCCCAGGGCTCTGAAACAAATAGCAGCAATGTAAAATAAAACAAAACCACATTACACCAGTGCTCTGGAGTCTGCACAGGCTACCAATAGCTTTCGGGGCACAATTCAAGGTGCTGGTTTTGACCCTATCAAGCCCTAAATGGCCTGCACTCCACCTGTCTGAAAAGCCACATCCTTCTCTGTCTTCCACGGTAATTGCTGTGATCAGTCAGGAGTGCCCTCTTGCAGGGCCCATCGGCCCGTCAGGTCCATACAGAAAGGGCACGCAGAGAGCTGTTCTCAGTGGCTCTCCCACTGTTGTGGAACTCCCTTCCCTTGGAGGTTTGTCAAAACCTGAGCATTTTCCAGAGGCAACGTAAGACTTTTATTTTTGCTCAAGCATTTTGCAGCAGGGAGGGATAGGGGCTGGGGATTTTTCTATATGTTTTTATGTATTTATATTATATGTTGATACCTGCCCTGAGCCTTAGGGGAAGGGCAAGATATCAATTTGAATAAATAAATAATACACAGACAGAGAAGCAGGAGAGAGGGAGAGAAACCTCAGTTAGGGGTATTTAATGCTAAAAAGAAACTGTACATCTTGGACAGAAGTGAGGATGACTGAGAAGGAGCTTGTCAAGGTGACCATACAAGTCAGAAATGACAGCAATGGCAAGGATTGAGGGGCATACATGTGCATCTCTCTCTCTCTCAAGTTCATTGACACACATGGCGTATATTTCTTCTTTCTGAAATAGTCTAATAGCCCCAGGAGACAGGTAGAAGTTCTTTCTCCACAAGGAGGAAATGGACTTGTGGGGAGAGGATACAGCTCTCTATCTGATAGCTTGGGACAGAGAGCGCTTGGGCAGATTTTTCCCTTTGCCTGTGAGGTGGAGCTGGGTTCTTGTTAGACTATCAGGCGCTGCCTTGTTGAAGATCACATCTTCTTCCCTTGTCTGGAACAGGTCTTTTCCTACAAATTACAATCACGTTGTGTGGTTTCCTTTATTTTAATCCACATTCCTCAACATGAAACCTGGGTGATTTACTTTTGGGTTTAACTAAAACCCCAGTAGCTGCTTTTACAGGGAGCAGAAAATGACTCCAAGTCCCCTTGTCCAATGGATTGTGTGGGCCGGATGGATCCTGAGTAATCAAGGCTCTGTCATGACTGGCTACGGCTCCAGATGTCCCAAAGCATTTACAGCTGTTTAGATTCAAGCCAGCAGATGAGTGCCTCTTCCTCCCGACTCCACTCCTCCTGGGGTGAGGGAGGTTGTATGGAGCGTCCCTTCTGCCAGCAACCACTTGGCTGTCTTCACCCTAACAGGGCAGGGAGCAGGTAGAAGCGCACAAGGACGGCTTCCTTGTTAAACGAAAAGGAAGCCAAGAACCAGCCAGTCTGATGGGGAAATGTCAGAACCAAAATGTCTCTTAAATAAGCTTCTTTTAATTATTATCATCTTCTATTTATTTATACAAATATAAAATATATTTATATAGATTTATATAATATAGATTTGTAGCTTTGGTGGCTCTCTCATTTACAGACATACTGGTCGACGATCTCTGTGCATTTTTTACACTTGACGAAGCAGCACCAGTGGAACTTGCAGTGACAGCGCTCCACCTGGACACTCTTGAACTGGTCGTATCCCCGACCACAGCACATGAGCTCGCAGCCGTCCATGCCCTCCGAGGTCTTGTTGCACAGCCGGCCCTGCGTGCCCAGCGAGCCGGTGCTCTCATTACGCAAGCAGTAATCAGGGCTGGGGTCAACGTAAACCAAGTCCTCTGGGGTGGGCGAGTTAAAGCGGTTGTTCACCAGTTCCAGCTTTCCCTTGCGGCCAATCCTCATGGCGGCCGCACTGTCATACTTCTCCTTCAGCAGGTCGCCCACTTTGCGGAAGTCGGCCAGCTGCAGCCAGCAGGTTTTGAGGCTGCAGGAACCAGAGACGCCGTGACACTTGCAGGCCACATCTGCCAGCTTGTACACTGCCTGCAGCAAGGAGAGAGAGAGAGAAGACAGAATCAGGCAAAAGATGCATCAAGGGGCTGGCCTAATTGTGTTCAGTTTATAATCCTCTCTCTCCCTGAAACAGGCTCAATCCCTTCTGCCCCCTTCTCAGTCCTCTTGAGGACTCCATCCTCAGGACAGATAATTCCTGAAGATTTCCAGTTCTGTTCACAGGCCACACAAATGTGCTTAGCCACTTTCCCCTTGCTCCTTCTTGGTGGCTTGCTGGCGAAGCCAAGAACAGGGGAGCAGTGTGGTGAGAAGAGTCAGAACCTTACGACATGTCACTACAGATAGTCACCAACCTCCTAAGCTAGCACACTCTTCCAACCTCTACCCTCAAACCCCAGAAAAGTGCAAGAGAACATCTTGGAACTGTTCCTTTTCCTGTGGTTAAGGCGGCCTGTTATCATGGCCACATCCTCTTGAAATGAATCATCCACATGCAGTGTGTATTATGTGAGGCAACCATTTCTTCCCAGGGCAGGAAATATCTCTAAAACAAAGGGGGGGGGGGGGGGGCTTAGGCCCAAGGGCCAAATGTGGCCCATAGTTATGTTTTATTTGGCCCCTTTCCATGTCCCAGTTCTGGCTCCAGGCTCCAGACCCCTAGCTCGCTTTAATAGGGTCCTGACTCCGAGGCAGATCAAATTTATTGGCCTCATGCTAACTGAGTTGAGGAGGGGCATGCAAGGCACAGAGGATGTCAGGGCAGGAGGAGTCTGGGATGGGCAGGAAGGGAGGCCAGGGCACAGTGAAGCAGTGAGGCTCTGGAGTGGGGGTAAGGGGGTGGAAAAGAGGCACTGGAGCAGACATGGGCATGGTGGGCACTGGGGTATGGGAGATGAGGGGGTAAAGCGAGGTCAGGGGATGTGCCACAGCCAGATGAACCTAAGAGGGACTGAGCAATACAAGAGCTGAGGGTGATCACAGTCTGAGTTGGGGAGCCAGGGTTGACTCCACATTCACTCATTGCTGAAGCCTGGAACTGGATTCTCCACAGGATCAGCTCCTCCTCCTCCTTCTACCAGGGACTGGGAACAGCCACTGACAGACATGGCACTGGCTCTTTGCTCACTGGGAAGGCACAGACAGCTCCAGCAGAGACAAAGCAGGGCATATTGATGTCCCGATGGGACTGGCCCTACTGGGCCCCATGAAAGCCTGGGCCTTAGGGCAGTGGCCCCAGCCCCACATTTAGCTATGACTGCCAAGCACTGAAAGACTGCACTCAGGGTAAGGGAGCACAGATGAGGGCATTCACCCAAGAATAAGGGACAGATCCATAATCTAGACCCTGCTCTTCCTGAGTACCCCCTGTAAGCATCCCCACCCCCCAACTCTTATGCAGCCCTTGGAGCTTGTACTTTCCAAAGCGGCCCCTGGGAGGGAAAAGTTCCCCAGCCCAGCCAGCTATCCCTATGAAACAGAAACATCATTTTCTGAGTGCTGAGGATAAGAGCAGCCTCACAGAACTTAGAGAGTACTTGCAGCTTTTATGCCACCTTGTGGCCAGTCATTGAACTACATCAAAATAAATCCCAACTTTTCCTTATACTAGATACTTTAGGAGTCTGGTTACACAGGCTGCTTTCCCACGACATTGCTTACACAGCCTTAGACACTGCAGGAGCATGCGCTATTCAAATGTAGCGCAGTTCCCATCTCGTGGGAAAGGGGGAAGTGCGGCTCTCCCATCAGCAAGCTCGCGCATCCGACAAGGTAGGATTTCACTGAGGGAGAGCTGCATTTCCTCCTTTCCCACAAGACGGGAGCTGCGCTACACTTGACTAGCGCATGCTCCCATGGCTCCAAAGGCTGCTCATGGAAAGGGAGCTTACGTGCTCGTGGGAAAACAGCCACAGTCTAGTCTGAATTTTTCATTTTCCCCAGGACCTCATTTTCAGTGTTCAACGTAAGCCACCTGAAAACTGATTTTCAGAAGTCAATGGAAGTTCTGCATCTCCAGTTTTTATTTTCCTTATCCTAACGTGGGTGACGACAGACTGCACCAGAGACATGGGAACCGAAAAGCTCACCCTCTGGAAGAGTAAACTGAACAAGTCAGAGGAGTTTCTTCCCATTAAAATTCGGTCCCTAGTCATGGGAAGGCTTTGTTAAATCAGAACCATAGACAAGTCAAGCAGGCAAACCAGGAGGACAAAGGAGGGTCAGGAAGTAGGCCAGGAGGTCAGAGCCAATAGGCGAGCCAAGGGGACAAGCCAAGAGAAAATCCAAGGAGTAATAGCATGATGCAGGTCAAAGACAAGACAAGTGGATATTCCAGAGCAGAGTGTCCAGAAACAAGCCAGAAGGTCGCAGCAAGGGGTCAGTCCAAAGAAGGCTGAGGGCAAGGACCAGTGCACAGACAGGCGAGGCTCAGGCAGTGTCAGGGGTCAATGGGGTGAGGGGAATTCAGGACATGGGTGGACAGGAGGGTTGGGATACAGGGTCAGAATCAGGACTAGGAGTGGGATCGGGGCTGGAGACAAGGGCAAGAACAGAGCTAGGAACCCAAAGCAGAAAAAAGAGTAGAGGGTTGTTTCATCTAGCTGCTAGCAGCCAGGCAACCAGGACGCTGGCGTGTATTGTATGGCCAGTCTTGGAGGAGAGGGCCTCCAGGGCAGTGTTCCAGGGTGAGCTAGGGAGCAGTAGTGCTGCTGCTCCAGACCCCTGTCCCTCCCTGGCTCTTGCCCCCTCACCCCCCTGGGGATGCAGCCTACTCCCTGCTTGGAAGGACCCGGGTCCTTCCAAGCAGGGAGTAGGGAAAACAAGATCACTCCAGCAAGAGGGGAAGGCAGCCAGTGCCACACAGAGATTTCAACAGAGGCCTTAGAATTGTAACTTCCTGTGCCCACTGGGTGGCGTAGAGGAGGGCAGCCAATCAGATAACTGGAAGGTATGCTGTGACAGGGCAGGCTGAATGATCTCCTGGCCCTTTAAAATAGTGCCAGCTGGGGAGCTGCAGGCACTCCTACTAGGCTTGGGGCTATGTCTGGGCAGGGGCTAAAGAGAGTGCAGGCCCTCCCCATAGCTGGGTCATGCCATTTCAGACTGAGAGCCCAATGGGCTAACTCCTGGAGGTCAGCTGGGCTGGGGTGTGGCCAAGCCAGGAACCTGTGGCTGCTTTTAAACGAGGAGCGCTGAAGCGCCTCCTCAACGCCGCATTAAAGCAAAGCCACCGGAAGTGACGTTCTCCCCATTGGCGGCGGCGGGAGACACGGGGCTTTGGAGCGGCGCGTTCTTAAGACTTCAATTATCTGGCTTAAGAACGCGCCGCTCCAAAGCCCCGTGTCTCCAGCCGCTTCCGCCGCCGGCAACGGGGAGAACGTCACTTCCAGCGGCTTTGCTTGAATGCGGCGTTGAGGAGGCGCTTCAGCGCTCCTCGTTTAAAAGCAGCCTGTGAGTTTAGTTTAAAGGGGGGGTTCTCCTGTGAGGAAGGGAGAGCAAGGAAGGTTCTTCCTCAGTGCTGGCTGCAGGAGGAAGCATGCCTGGCCAATGGGGCTTGGAGTAAGGAGCTCTCTGCCCAAAGGTGGGGCCTGGCTATAGGAGGAGTAGAGCCCGGCCAGTAGGAGTGCTATTAAGGCATTTGGATGGCCCTGGCTGGGAAACGCTGAGGGTTAAGACAGTATATAAAGTATTGGACTATGAGAACTGAAAATACAGTGTCGGCGAGCACGTGTAAATAAAGACACTGAATGCCGAGTTCCCGTGCAGCCAGGCTGGCTTACTGAGGGATGGTTCTGCATGCATTCACCCCACGGAGGGCAGCCCTGTTACACATGCCCTAAGCTGCTGAGGAGAAATCCTCTAACCGAGAGGTTCCCGGTCTGTAAGCCACAGCCCCAAGTGCAAATTAAGGTGTGAGTATGACTGATATTTAAGTAGACTTTCTGTATTTTATGTTTTGCTATGATCTTTGTGTTAAGCAATAGAAATTAAAGTAATTAGACTTTGCCGAATCGCAGGGTTGCAGAATTGTATTTAAAACTCAAAATGAGTGTTTTTCAGAACTGCTGCTCTGCCCCATAGCCTGATGTCAGATCAGGCCAGTAGTCAGGGGGATGCAGTGTGACGGGTGCTGGGCGCTGCCTGGAAACACCTGCTGTTTCTGACACCTCTTCACACAGCTGGTGACAGGCACACCCAGGCTGCCAGCGACCTGACTGGCACGATTCAGGAATGGGGAGCTGCTTTCAAAACTGACAGCAGAATTTGCACCCAGGTTGCACAATTTTAAACCAGTCTCAAGAATGTTACAGATCCTCCTTGCCTGTTAGGAAATAGGCAATAAATGCATGGCTTTAATACATTACCAAGAGAACTAGGTAAATGAAACCAGTCTCTAAACCTGTTTAGAGACTTCTCAGTTATGCTGCCAGTACTGATGGCCTCATCCTGCTGACAGCTAATGGAGGTTCTGTTGTAACTGAAGGGGACTAACAAGCGTGACACAGCGAGTGGGTAGCGTCATGCTGGTTAAGGTGCAGCTTGTTGCAAGTGCAGGCTGCAGCATGATGCCTCTGCACCAGCCACTGACCCATGGTGTAAGCTCCAGACGTGGGTGCAGCTGCATGCTCCCCTCTTCTGCAAGAGGATCCATGAATTGAGTCCCCTCCCTGCCGCCAAAACCCTACTGCCTCAGAAGCAGCTCTCCCTGCCTACACTCTCTACTCCAGAGAGAGTGCAGGGAAGGAGGCAGTTTCCCACAACGGCCAGGCATTTGCCTGTGCTGTCTTTGGAGCACAGACACCAGGCAGGGAGCTCTCCCCTTTCAGGGCTCCCGTTAAGAGAGGCAGAGCGCTTCCCCAAACGGGAGCCCTAAAACACCCTTCCCACCCCCTGCCACGTGTGCTGCTGTTGCCAAGGCTCACTGCAATCTCCAGCAGTAACTGCACAAGCAACAAGGGGCGTGGGGTAAACTCCCTTCTCTCCCAGACACTTTCAGGACTCCTGCTGTTTGGAAGCAGGCATGCAAAAGCCCTCTGTGGGTGGGTAATGTTTCATTGCTTTCACCCAAAGTTTTAATTCCAGCTTCATGGCCCAAGTCCTTTGAGCAAGAAAACCTTATTACTATTCCTCCGAGTGTGTTTACTGGAGACTCCATAATGCAGCAAACAGCTGTGTACAGTATGGGAAGTTTTGATTTGCCTTGAACTGGACTATGTCTATAATAATAATGTGGCACCACAAAGGATCCCCACTGTGCTGCACAAGACTGAACTAGATTTAAATTTTCAGAGCACTGGTTATTTACTACATTTTTAATGCCTTGCTTGCCTGCTTGTTGTAAGTTGGTTTTAGCACTTGTTTTGTTATGCTGTGTCTCCAGTCTCAAGTTACTGTAATGCACTTGAACGTACTTTTATGAAGTATTTTGTTTCTTGCAAATCCTGGGCTTTGTTCCTTTAACATCCCCCCCCCCCCCGAGCAATGTAATCAACATTGGTAGACCCTCCACGTTTCCCCTATTGGTTTGAATGGCTGATACTGAAAAACATCTGGCCAGTGTTGGTAATGGTTCTGCTGCAGTATCTTATAGGGAGGTAGCTACAAGATTGGGTGAAAACAGACATGACACTAACCACCCTTTAACCACCCTTGGTGGTATTACTTACCGGCTGCGGGGACGCCGCGGCCGCTGGTGCTGGGGGGGTGGGCTCGCCTCCGCCTTTGCCTTTGCCTCCGGGTCCGGGTCTGACTCTGTTCTTTTTTTTATATAAAGCCAGGCTGGGCAGGGTGGGTGGGGGGTGTCCCCCCTTCCACCCGCGCAGCCTGGGAGGGGGAGGGGGAGGGATATTTCATTGGTTTCAATGGGGACACAGCGCCCCATTGAAACCAATGAATTAAATCCGGTACCGGTATACCGGATTTAATCCGGGAATCCGGTTTTCCTAGAACCGGTAACCGGTAAATCCGGTAGCCGGTATTGGGCCCGGGGTCCCACCCCTATTATTTATGCACGTTGCAGGGCTGTATTGGTGCCCTATGCAGCCCTGAAACATGCATCAATGATCACCAAGGGTGGTTTAAGGGTGGTTAGAGTCATGGCTGTTTTCACCCCTTGTTGTAGTAAGCCCCAGCAGCCAGTCTGGTGCCGATCAGCTGAGATACATTGTCTCCTAATCATACACTGCATTAGTCTCCAAGTGGCTTTCTTTTTGTCTGCCCCTCAGCTCCTGGGGAAGAGCTGGGGGGATGGGAAAATTAGTGGGTTATTATTGTCTGAGCAAGGGTCAAGATGAAGAATAACAGACACCACATGTAGTTTACGAGTCTGGGTCTGATCAATAGCCCTACCAGGCTTCCACAGAGTCAGGCTACATGGATTCTGCCATGGAAATGCTTAAAGCCTCTTGCCTCCAATTCCAAGTTCTGATCATCACCTCCATCAGAAAAAGGGGGATGGGAAGGGAATGAATGAAGAATTCCTATGTGGTTAATTAGCCAGGACCCCTCCCAGCCACACCTGGAACTGGATTGAGTTACCGATGATTGAGGCCTATTATATGTTGACTGGATAAACAATGCGAAAGGACAGATTGCCAAAGCTTGAGAGCCAGGGAAGCAGATAAGGAATGGGAGGAAAATAAAAGAGGAAAATGGAGACCAAGTGGAAAGAGACAAATGGAAGGAAAGGACATGCTGAGATAACCGTCAAAGACAAACAAACTGGGGCAATAAAGCCAGAACCAATGCCTTAAAAACCCCAGAGTGGAGCGGAAAGGTGATGGGGTCAGCCTTGTGTAGACCTCAGTTTTCATCAGAGCTGAGCTACACACCAACATCAGGGCATAAGGGAGGACTGCCTTACCCACAATTGTGCCTAGGAAGCAGGGTGGGTGTATGGCATGGTAAAAGCCTGTATGGAAAGAAGGATAATGCGTAGTAGATGTGCATGCAAAAGCTTCTCTTCTGATCAGTAACCAGGAGGCAGAAATCCCACTCCCACTGGGGAATTAGGGGAGGGTGGAATGTAAGGAAACCCATTTGCAACTTGATGGGTGCTTCCCAAAGTCTGCCAGATATTCAAGGAATAGTTATTGTTTACCGTCTTGTCTCTAAGCCTCTCTCGTGTCCCCCCCCCCCTTTTTATTTGTCTCCACTCCATTTCCAAGCATATGAACTGGCCAGCTCCCCAAAAATCCAATTTTCTGAGATTTCAAAGAGAAAACCACAGCAGTGAAAGCTTAGCGCCATGCATGGATTTCCTGCCTTCTCTGCTATGAAGTCCCTAAGTTTGGTGATTCAAGAAAGTTATGCGTTGGGGAGAGGAAAAAAAAAAGAGAGCTCAGGCCCAGCTCCTCAAGTATAACGGGGCAGCTCCAAGTGAGGCTGGATATCTGGTTCTCTGGCAACTATGACATCCAGTGATTTAGTGAAGAACAAAGATTTTACTCTTGGAATGCCTCACTAGCTCCAATGCCAAACTGATTTTTCCTTCAAGGGGACAGAAAATGGTGAAACCCTGATCAAGCACCATCTCAAAGGAGTTAACGGTTTATCCCTCTCTTGGGTGTCTGACTAAAGCTATTCCTCATTGCCTGTTCCTCAGGGACTTGATAAACAGACACCTTGCTGACTTCTTAATCTGCCTCTTCTCCAAGGAAAAGAAAAGGGAAGGGCCAACCGCCATCTTACCCTGCGGCCGGCCTCATTGTTCTGCAGGTTCATGAGAGTGCGAGCCTGCTCCTCTGACCCCTTCGCAAAGTTCCTCTCCCTCTCCCTGGCATCCACAAACTCCTTGGCAAAGCGGTAGCCGTACTCCACATTATCGCCACAGCCGCCCCACAGCCAGTCTCGGGGCAAGTCCTTGGGTCGGGCTGCCCGGCTGCAGCCACAGGTGGAGAGCTCCCCTTCGCGGCAAGCCCGGCTAATGGCATTCACCACTCCTGCGGCACTGATAGCATAGGTGAACGCCGTCTCTCGGCTACCTTGGATGGAGGAGGAGAAGATTATCAAGACAAGCCTCCTTGGACAAATACAGCACCCACAGTGGGGAGATCTCATAGATTCTGCAATGGTTACCCAAGAGGTGGAGACATTTAAAGTTGAGTGGACAAAGCTCTGGAAAAATATACTCTTAGAAACAGCTGTCTGTAGGTAGAGAGGAGGTGGATGGGATGTCTCTGGTAGCAGCATTGGCACGGGCACCAGGTCTGGGAGAGGCACTGCTGTCACCGTGGACCCAGTGCTACTGCTGATGCTCGTGGGAACCCACCACAGCCGTTCCCTAGAACCCGGCACACTGGCGCTCACACCTCTGCTGATGCTCTGAGAACCTGCCACAGCCACAGCTCCCATGCCTACCGCCATTCCCAGACAAGCTCTGCCCCCACTGCCAGTGACCTCCAGTGCCCTACCCTAGCTGCTATTACTAGATTTAACAGCAACTGTGTAGAAGGACCATACACAGTCTATGCACCAGGACTGCATTGGGGGGGCAGCACAAAACTATGTTTGTGCAACCAGACATAATGGGTGAATGTGTCTTTGATGGCCCAACGAGTGGCTAGTGTTCCATCAGGTAACACCCAGCGACTTACCCAAAGTCACCCAGTTCCCAGTGGGGCTGTTTTACCCACAGGTAAAGTAACCCTCTCTGTAATGTACACACATACATTCTCCCCCAACTCCCTGGGAAAACACCCTCCAGGTTACGTCACTACCGAGAGGGAGCCTGCAAGCATACCCGTTCATGCTTATCTCCTGGTGAAGCATTCACATGAACAATATCTCAGCAAGTCTGGATAATCCCCAGCCCTTACTCTAAACTGTTCATGTGAAAGCTAGCAAATTACCCTGATGGTAGAGGCAAATTGCTCAGGGATTAGTGTTTTCAGCCCTAAGAAAACCATCTGCGTGGAAACCATCTAACAACCTTCTAGTGGTCATTAATTAAAGTGAATAGACATCAAAGACAGATTTAATTAACTTAATTTAATTTAAATCCAGTTGGTAATTAATTAAGTTAATAAGCATCAAAGATCATCTTTACAAACTGGTCACTTTCCCATCCTTTTATTCAGGGTCCCATTTACCACTGTAACTAAACTAAGCACATATACCTGCAACTTCCTGACTTTGTGAATGTCTGTCTGTCTCTCCCTATGTCCCCCTCTCCCTTGTCTCTCCTAGATTGTAACCTCCTTCGGGTAGGGCACCTGTCTCTAATTAATTATTGTACAGTGCCACGTACATTGTTGGTGCTATTGTGGGATTTGCTCCCTTTGGATAATCAAAAGTTCTAGTATTCACCAACTCTTCCCTTCTCGTTTCCTCCCACAGAAATCTACTATGGACACCAAATTATTTCTAATTATTTCAGTTGGGGTCCCCCAAGGTTCTGTCCTTGGCCCTCTCCTCTTCTCTATCTACACCCTCTCCCTTGGCAAAATTATTGCCTCCCACAGATTCCAATACCATCTCTACGCTATCTCAACTCTATCTCTCTACCCCCTCTCTCTCTTCGTCTATCCGCTCACGCCTCGTCGACTGCCTCTCTGATATCTCCGCCTGGATGTCCCGACGTCAACTTAAGCTCAACATGGCCAAGACCGAACTCCTCATTTTTCCTCCCTCCCCTTCCTCTCCCTCTGACCTGACCATCTACATTGATGGGGTCACCATCCATCCTGTTCTCCAAGTCCGCAGCTTGGGCTTCATCTTTGATATGCACCTCTCTTTTAAACCTTACATTGACTCTGTGGCCAAATCCTGCCGATTCGCTCTCCACAACATTGCCCGCATCCGCCCCTTTCTCTCAATCTCCTCGGCCAAAATCCTTGTTCATGCCATGGTTATCTCTCACCTCGACTACTGCAACCTCCTACTTGCTGGCCTCCCTCACTCTCACCTGTACCCCCTTATCGCAATCCAAAACTCCGCCGCCAAGGTCATTCATTCTGCCCGTCGCTTCGACCAAGTGCAGCCTCTCCTCCTCTCCCTTCACTGGCTCCCCCTTCCTGAACGTATCCTGTTTAAACTCCTGGTTTTCACGTTCAAATCGCTCCATGACCAAGCTCCCCCTTACCTCTTGGACCTAATTTCCCTACGCACTCCTGCACGCGCTCTCCGCTCTTCCTTTGTCCCCTCCCTCACTCTCCCTCGTTTCTCCTGCTCACCTAACCGCCTTCGACCCTTCTCCCTCGCTGCCCCCCATGCCTGGAACTCCCTCCCTGCCCACATCTGCCTTGATTCCTCCCTCCGCTCCTTCAAATCCCTCCTCAAGACCCACCTTTTCCTTGCTGCCTTTCCCAATGCCTGTTAGTCTTTCTCTGTACACTTACTGTCGGCCCTCCTCTGCTGACTGCTGCTACCAACCTCTTTGTAACCAAGCCAAGCATACTCACCTGAGACTTCTCATCCGCTTGAATGTTTGTTTGTCTTCTCCCCTGTCTCTCCCACTGTCCCCTCTCCCTGTCTCCCCCCTTTGTCTTTTAGATTGTAAGCCACCGGCAGGGACCGCGTCTAATTCTATGTTTTGTACAGCACCAGGTCACACGACTGGCGCTATATAAATGTTTATAATAATAATAATAACAGAGTAGAATTTATTCTAAATAAAAGCAAGCAAGTTGAATTACAGGAAATATGAGGTTGCAGTTACATGCAGTTGATAGGAAGACTGCGGTCACTTAACAATACAGAAAAGAAAGAACTTTCTAATTACAAGAAATAAATTGTGGTTACAAAGTGATCTGAAATAGTTGATTAGCTCCTAATCATATCTAAGAAAGAGATAAATGAATAGAACCTATTCAGACCTATTAAACCTATTTAAAAATGAGACGTCCTTATATACTAACACCTAAACTAGGGGAAATTCCTATGTTAGGAAGAAAGTAAAAGAACTACACAAAATTTGAGCTGGTCAGACTCAAATGAGGCAGAAATAGGCTTACCTAAGTTATGCTCTTTACTGAACCAGGGTCTGGGGTGATGATTGGCTTTCCGCAACAGCAAAAGCTATGGACCGGACTGACTACTTTCCATCCAAATTGGATCTCCCTATAAAAGTAGTCGGTCTGGTCCATAAGAAAATATCCTATACTATATAAATATTAAATAATAATAATAATAATAATAATTGAAAATCTAGATGTGGAAAACTGTCTTCTAATGCTCTTATCTGAATTAGAGTATCATCAAAAACAGATACTATGGGAGACCCATGAGTTAAAGCCCCCTCAGCACTAACACAGATTGATGATGTGCACTATCACATATTGGTTTCCCTTACAACTTAGGCTCCATACATCCACACTTAGCCTTTCTCTTTTAGTCCCAATCCTTTTCCCTTTGCAGGTTGGCAGCAACACTGAAGCTGGAAAACAGGAGAGGATCAAGGGGCAGCTTTTACATGGGTTCAGGAGAACAGGACAGCCTTAACCTCTGTACCATGTAAGCAGTAAAAACGTGGTAGTTTCACACATTGTACTTGCTTACAACTTAGGGTGCTTTTAGATGAGCGGGCGAATCTAATGGATTGAAAAATCCGCTTTTAAAGAAGTTGCACGGGGAGCATTTACACGCACCAGAAGTCGTTGGCCGCCATTGAAAATAGCGACGCTTAGCGGCTTGTGTATTATTTTTAAAACTGGATTTGTCAAACCCCATTACTGAGGTTTGACAAATCCGGTTTTAAAAATAAAGACGTGAGCCACCGAATGCTGCTGTTTTTAACAGCGGCCAGCAACTTCCAATACGTGTAAAAGCTCCCCGCGCAATTTTTTAAAAAGCGGATTTTTCAATCTGCTAGATTCGTCTGCTCGTCTAAAAAACGCCCTTACACTCCATGAACTCACACTTTGCCTTGGTCTTTCAGCCCCAATCCTCTTCCTCTGCAGGTTGAGGGCAACACCAAAGCTGGGGACAGAAGGGGCTGAGGGGGCAGCTTGCTCACCCACCCCCTCCTTTTCCTATATCTATTTGGGTTGGGGAGAATGGGACAGCTGAGTACTGAGAGACTTGCTTGTATATGGATGTCCATGTGTAATTCCGTGTTGGCGGAGGCCATCGACCGTGTGGCTCCCTGGCGTCCGCTCCCGAATTGCCGACAACATAGCTCCCCGTGGTATACGGAGGAACTGCAGCGTATGAAGCTGGAAGGGCGCCAGTTAGAGCAACGGTGGCGTCACTTCAAGTTGATTGATTGCGGCATAGAATCTGGTTACGTACCTATGCCGTTGCAGTGCGGACAGCAAAGGTTTTCTTTGCTGCCTTCATTGCATTCACTAAGACACACCCGACTGAGCTGTTTTGGGTGGTGAGGGGGCTGGTCAGTCTGGCCTCGACTTAGAATCATCAAATGCTCACTGTGATTTGTTTGTGGACTTTTTTGCGGCTAAAATCGCTCAAATTCACCACAGTTTTGATGCAACTTTTTTAGCAGTGGGTGGGTCAGAGTCAGTAGAAGCCCCTTCTTGTCCTGTTTTGTGGGATGAGTTTCAGGTTATGTCGCCCTCAGATGTGGGGGATGCTCTTGGGACTGTTGGAGTCACTTATTGTGAATTGGATCCATGCCCGTCCTGGCTGGTTAAGGCTAACCAGGAGACATTGGGGCTGCTGCTGGCGGGGATAGTCAATGCCTCCCTTGGGGAGGGCAGGGTGCCAGACTGCCTCAAGGAGGCGGTGGTGCGGCCCCTGCTCAAGAAGCCATCCTTGGACGTTGGCGTCCTGGCCAGCTATCTGCTGGTCTCTAACCTTCCCTTTTTAGGGAAGGTTAGAGACCTTCTCTTCTCTTTTTAGGGAAGGTTATTGAACGGGTGGTGGCTCGACAGCTTATGACTGAGACAGGCTGAGGCGAGGACATTACACCAGTGCTTCGATGTCTGCACTGGCTGCCGATAGCTTTCCAGGCCCAATTCAAGGTTTTGGTGTTGACCTTTAAGGTCCTAAACGGCTTGGGCCCCACCTACCTGCAGGACCACCTCACTCTCTGGGTCCTGGATCGGCCCTTGCAGTCAGCCAGGGGCACACTCCTCGGGGTCCCCCGGGTGAGGAGGGTGTTCTCTGTGGCTGCGCCATGGCTGTGGAACTCCCTCCTGTTGGAGGCCCGCTTGATTACCGACCTCCCCTCTTTCCATAGACAGTGTAAGACCTGGCTGTTCCGCCGGGCCTTTATTGAGGGAGATGGGGTGGGTTGGGTTAGGGTGGGTGGGTATGGACTTTTTAGGTTGTTTTAATTGTCGTTTTATTACTGTGTATTTTAATATGTTTTCAATGTTTTAAAAATGTTGTTAGCTGCCCTGAGATGCCTGAGGCAGGAGGGGGCGGCATATAAGTTTTAATATAAATAAAATAAAAATAACATATATGGGGAAAACAAGGTTAATGGATGCTGGATGTGTACATGCAGACAAGAGTGGAGGCAGTGGTAGAAGTATTTGTATCAGTAGCCGCAAGCCAGATGTTGGGTGGAGTGTTTATGGTGGACAATGCAGAGAAATGGGTGGTGTGTATGCATCAACGAGGCTGAGGAGCAGGCAAGGATAGAGGGAAGTGGATAATAATAATAATTAATAAATAATTAATAAAACTGGAAAAGGGTAGAGAGGTGTATATTCAGGGCAAAGCCCAGCCCCCCTCTTCTGACCCACTATCCCCCACTCTTCTCACAGAAAACCCATGAGTTGTCCCCCCACCCCCACCCTGATCTAACCCACTAGCCTGGCAGAGAATCCAGGAGTCCTGGCTCCTAGCCCCCCATAACTGTTTAAGTGGTCGGATTTGCAAAGTGAGGACGATCACAAATTAACTGGAGCTTTCTTTATATTTCTGGGCGATCTTATGAGAAATGCCTCCACCAGGATGACAAGAGAAGCTTTTAAAATGGCAAGGGTTTTTATCCAACAAGCAGACAAAAAAAGAGAATCGGGGAAAAAATCCAGACTGAAGATGAACAAAAGTCAGTGGAAACATCTACCCAATTGTTTCAGATTGAGGCAAAGGCTTTGAGAAACCTAGAGGAGGCCATGGATCTATCTGCAGAACGAGGAGTCTTGGAGATGGAAACAAGGGGTATTTTCAGACATGACAGGGCCAGTATTGGTCCCGTCACAGAATCACCTATTGATCCCCCACCAGGATCAAAACGGCACGGCCAACAGACGTGCTGGCTGATCCTGGTGGGGAATTGGGGGAGGGGCTGCGTGGTTCGACGTGCAGCCGCACAGCCCCACCCCCCACGCTCCCTAGGCTGGCCGTCCTCTGGGAGACGGACGGGCGCCGCAGCCAATGCGGCTGCAGCGCCCGCCCCCGGGGGCATTGACCAAGGTCCAGAATCAATGGCGGGCACGGCCGCTGATTCTGGGCCGTGGTCAGGGGACAGACGTGACGTTCCCACGCTCAACCACGGTGAATTCCCCGTGGTTGAGCGTGGGAACATCACATCTGTTGGCCTGAATGTGAGCTTCCCGCCGGGTGTTCACCCCTGTGAATCATGGGCGGGAATCTTTTTTACCACGCAAACAGCGATGGTTCAGGCAGGATGGCCGTTTGCATGGTCAAAGAGATTCCTGCCCGTGATTCACGGGGGTGAACATCTGGCAGGAATCTCTTGTTGGGCCAACAGATGTTACGGTCCCTTGCTCACCATGTCGGCATTCACCGTGGTTGAGCATGGGATCGTAACGTCTGAAAATACCCATTGACCAGCAGAATGGGGCTGGAAATATCATTGTGGAGGTGGTAGCGGGCAACACACACACACACTCAAATAGGAAAGGGAGATGGATCAAGCGAGGAGACCAGGATGCCCATAACTTTAGATTATTAATAGAAAACATGGAACAGAGGTGAACACAAATGGTGGAAGGGAATTTGACAGATTATAAATGACCAGCTATCATCTTATTTATATATTTATTTTATTTTATAGATTTTTATCCCGCCCCATCCTGCAATGCAGCTCGGGGCGGCTAACAACAATAAAACCATTAAAACAATTTAAAATACAAATATAAAATATACCAATAAAACAGGGCAGAGTCCAATAATAAATAAATAAATACATCGGTGGGGGATTAAAAATCACCCCCCCCCTCCCTCCCAAAGGCCTGGGCAAACAGCCAGGTCTTACAGTTCCGCCGAAATGTCAAAAGGCTTGGGGCCAGGCGAGCTTCCTCCGGAAGGGAGTTCCACAGCCGCGGCCCTACCACCGAGAATGC
>QEPC01008951.1:4378604-4401808 GCA_003113815.1 Sphenodon punctatus
GGATCCCCCAGGATGCAGGAGGGCATCAGCACCCCCTCGGTCCGGGTCATCCCCATGTCCGTGAAGTCCCCGTGGTACGTCCGGGCATAGAAGGGAGAGAGAGTCATGATCCGGGCATCGTGGCTGCGCCCAGAGTGGCCCGTGTAAATGTCTATGAACCGTCCCCGGTGATCCACGACTGCCTGCAGCTGCAGGGAGTGGTATCCGTGTCGGATGCCATATTCCATGGCCTCCTCATCGGATGGGCGGAGGATCTCAATGTGGGTGCCGTCCACGGTGCCCATGCAGTTGGGGAATCGTCCAGCCACGAAGCCGGCCATCACGTACTCCTGGTCCACCAGCTGGATCGCTCGGTCCAGGAGCATGCCCTCCACAGCCTCGCAGATGTCTCGCAGGATCCCGGCGACGGTGCTCACCCCGATGCCGAAGTGCTGCGAGACAGACCGGCAGGAGTCGGGCGTTGCTAGGGCCCAGACCCCAATGGCCACCCACTGGACCAGGGGAATGGGGGCCCGCATGGGGGTTTGCTGCCGCTCCAGCCAGAGTGTTAACGTCTCTGTGAGTCGCAGGAGGATGCACCTGTCCATCCGAAAGTGCGCTCTCCAGGCGGCCTTGTCCCACTGAGCCAGCGCCCTGGCCCACCACCCTGTGCCCGCTCTGTGACCCATACCCACCGGGCAATGGGCATAGCGAGCTGGGCTGCGCGGCCCATGGTCTCCCTCCGCCACTGGAGCCAGCTGCCCGCCTCAGGGAGTGCAGCAGCCCGCTCCTGGGCGCGGATGAGGACCTGTCGAGCCAACCCGGACACCCGCTGGGCCCTGAGCCGAGCCAGGGAGTGCCTGCTCCCGTGGTGGGCTCTCCATGCTCTAGCTGTGCTCCTGGCCATGCACACCCGCAGCCGGGCAGTAAGGTGCACCTCTGCGGTCTGGATGCGCAAGAGGTCAGTGTGCGATTGGTACCACTCTGCGCAGACTGCTAGGTGCATCTTGCAGGCGCCCAACTGTCCCAGCTCCATGGTGAACGGTGCCCAGGGTGGGTTGGAGCCGCACCCGTTATAGGCTGGGGCATGTGTCGCCCCACTCCCAGGTCGCGACCTAGCGACTGGGCGGGGGGCCCCGGGTCGCCTTTGGCTCCTCCCCCGGCCGGCTGGCCCAACTCCTGCAGGGCGACTGGGGCGGGGAGGCAGGGGGCACCCCATTGCGCACACCTGCAGTCCCTGCACGGGGCCTGTCGCATGGACCAGCCTGCGCCCGGACACGCGGGCAGCAGCTGCATTCCTGCTGTCATCATCTCCCACCTCTCTATGTTGGCTGCCTGTTGTCCTCACCGCCCTGATTAGTGTGTAGGCTGTCCTGTACATGTGCTGGGTTCCAGCAGCTGGGCTGGGTCCGCACCCCACGCCTCGCTCATTTGCCGTGCCATGTTGCGGCCTGTGGCCTTACCGCTTGGCCTGGGAGCTCCCCTGCTTCCCCTCCCGTCCCTCCAGGGATTGTGGGGGCCTTCGTTCCTTGCAGTTAGTATCCGCCGTGTGCTGGACCATGGCTGGCAGCACTTCCCCAGGGCTCGCGGGCCCCACCACCCCTGGCGCCCCCCCATAGCTTGAACTTCCGCGAGACCATGGCCCTGTGTGACCTGTGGCATTACCAAGCCGTGCAATTGCTCCTGAGCTGCCCGGACAGCCTCACTGGTGCCTATGTGAGTCTGAGCTCCAGCCTGCACTACTTCGGCTATGAGGCGAGCGCCCGTGTCCCTTTCCCGATGGGCACATCCCAATGCCTTCTGGGTGTTTTGGCCACGGCCCGGAATCAGCGTCATGTCTGTTGCGCTACCCCGGGCCATGGTCTGACGGCCCGATTCCCTGCTGTGGTCCCGATCCCGTCATGTCTGTTTGGGGCTTTCCTGGACCACGGGGGGTGGTTGGTCGACTCGCCACCGCTGGGAATCCACTGTGGTGAATCGGGAGCCCGTAACGTCTGAAATCACCCAGGGAGACAGTCAACAGTGGTACAATGGGTCCGACGTGGAGACTCTTCATTTAAAAAAGAATTGAATATGCTCTTGGAAGATAGGTCTGTTAATGGCTATTAGCCAAGTAGACTGGGGGGTGTAACCTCTGACTGTCAGGAGCTGGGAGTGAACAGCAGGGAATGGATCACTCTGCTATGACCGGTTGGGTACTTCTCCAAAGCGACCGGGAATGGCCATTGTCGGAGATAGGATGCTAGCCTTGATGGACCATTGGTCTGACCTAGTATGGCACTTCTTATGTTCTTATATGCACTCCTCCAAGATCTTCCCATGACTCCTGTCTTACTCCTGTTTAATGCTAGCTTAATATCCATGTGGTGAAACAGTATAGAGTAGACAGGACCCCAAGCTGCAAAATTCAGATCTGGATTTCAAGACCCAAGATTAGGCAGGCTGACAGATGTGCTTTTTTTAATGCAGTCTATTTTCTCTGCTCTCCTTTCAGGTTCTCTCTACCTTCTGGTGTGTTTGGATCTACCCTGAGATATTTAGCAAATGGAATGATTCTCTTGATGACTTCTACTGCCCTCCAATGGTCACACCAGCATACTAGAGCTGCAACCGGGCAACCCTGACCTGGTCCCATTCGGGCACCATCAATGTCCCTATGAGATCCGACAGGCTGCTTGAGCAGACTGGCTGGCCTTTGAAAGTGACCGGCCTCAGTCAGAACCGCTGTTTCCAGCCAGGACATGTCAGTTTCAAAGGCCACTTCCCCCTCACCTGTAAGGTGCTGCGTGGAGGGCGGGGGGGAGAGTGCTGGCCAGTCTTTGAAAGTGACAGGCCCAGGCTGGGACCAGCTTCTCACTTTCAAGTGGCATGTTCCCCCCACCCCCACAGTGCCTTTCACCTGCGCTAGGCGGCTGGGGAGGAGTGCTGGCCGACCTTTGAAAGTGACAGGTCCAGAATGGGATCGCTATGGAGCAGTGCTCCTGTCATTCTTGCATTTTCGGGCATTGGGCACCTGATTGGTCCTTGGGTAGCCCATCGGGTGCCCAAAGGGGTGTCCAAAAATGCAGGCATTACCTGCAGGTACGAATTTTAGTACCCGATGCACCTCGACAGCATACCAAAAACAATGGGAAATGGAAATGTGGGTTTACTGCGACATGATGGAGTGACTGGAGGAAAGGCAAAAAGTAGGAATGAAGATTTAAGATGTAGATTCCTCTTCAGAACTAAGACACATAAATGGGGACTGAGTCTCAGGACTTTAAGTTAATTGCCCAAGAAGAAAGAAGAGGTGGCCACCCTAAAGGAGAGGTTGGACTAAACCTGGTGGGGAGAAGAGAAGTCTTTCATCGGAAAATCTCCCCTTTCCAATGACCTCTTTTTAATTCGTTTTTAATTTTTCTTGCCACTATCTTTTTTGCTATCCCTCTCATCTTTTCTTTTCCTTTTCCATTTTTCCTCTGAAAAGGGCAACAGAAGACTGGAGAAAAGTATAAAACTGGGGAGGAGGAAGGTAGTGATTGGTATTTATTCTCCAGGGGGAAAATCAGAAGATTTCAATGTTTTGTATGTTTTAAAAAGCTGGAAAATTCTCAGTGTTTTACAGAACATATTTATTGTTTTAGAACAGCTTGAGAGAGCATAGGGCTGAGCTGGGTAACAGAGAACAAACCAAGATGGATTAGGAAGACAGGACTCTCATATCAGAATATACTCCCAATAGTAAATTCTGACATTACATTATTATTTTATCTTTCCCTTCAAAAATGCAGCCCGAAGGAATATATACAATTTCTATTGTTAGTGCAGAGAGTATTTCTGCTCCCAAATGGACTAGGAACTAGACCAAAACCTCACACAACATTACACCAGCCACAGGAGGGAACAAATACAAAACTAAAAGCCCCAGTGCTGCAATTCCCTTCCCCAAATCTTCACCCTAGCAGACTCAGGGTTGCCAGCTCTAGCAATTGTACTGGGAACCTCATGATTTCAGGAGTTTCTTAAAACCTGGACATTTTTGACACATAATAAAATTGGGAGAATCTCAGTTTTCATTTTTCAAAATGATGTTATGGTTTTATTTTTAATTTTTATTTGATTTATTTTTAAACTTATACACCGCCCTTTCCCA
Organism: Sphenodon punctatus; assembly: GCA_003113815.1. Lineage (NCBI taxonomy): Eukaryota > Metazoa > Chordata > Lepidosauria > Sphenodontia > Sphenodontidae > Sphenodon > Sphenodon punctatus. The sequence continues at coordinate 4,382,719 of QEPC01008951.1, forward strand.
AAGGCTCAGGGTAGCTTACAATAATAAAAAAGAATAAAATTTTAAAAACCTTAAAATAATTCCAAAAAACCCTACCCTCATCCCAAAACCACCTACTTGAACCCCAGCCTCCTCAAAGCCTCCCACTCAATCTCTATCCCCACCTATCATTACACTTTACTGCAAAGGAAATTCTTACATTGCCTCCAGAAGATGCTTAGGCTTGGGCTCCAATGAACCTCCAAGGAGGAGGGAGTTCCATAATACTGGGGCAGCAACTGCCCTTGTGGTACAAATTGGCAGGTGGTACCCACAGGAGGGCACTCCCGGTCCCACAGGGGTCACAATGGAGCATAGTAGGAAATGCAGTCTCTCAGGATTGAGGGGCCCAGGCCATTTAGGACTTTAAAGCTCAAAACCAGCACCTTGCATTGTGTCCAGAAAGCTATAGGCAGTCCGGAGCACTGGTGTAATGTGCTCCTGGTGACCCGTCCCCCAAAAGAGCCAGGCCACTGCATTCTGCACCAGCTGCAGCTTCCGAACAGTCATCAAGGGCAGAGGGTTGAGGGGGGGAAAGCATATATCCTCCTCCAGGGCTCCAAAAACAAAAAACAAGTTGTTTTATTTATTTATTTATTTTAAAATGTAAACAGTTAATTGAAAGTCTCATGATTTTTAAACCTCTCTCGTGATTTTCAAACATTTGAGATTGGGAACCCTGAAAGGTATTTCACTGCAGTAAACACAAACTGGCTGACCAGAAATTAGTTCCTCCTGTTTCGAGCTGCAGCCAAGCTTTGCTCAGCACAATCGTCTGGAAAAGATAGTAAAATGTGCACAGCTTAGGATGTTTTCAGACATGACACTAACCCCAGTTTAACCACACTTGAACATTTCTTATGCATGTTGCAGGGCTGTATTGGTGCCCTACGCAGCCCTGCAGAGTGCATAAGAAATGTTCAAGTGTGGTTAAAGTGTGGTAAAACTGAGGTTAGCATCATGTCTGAAAATACCCTTTCTCACTCTCACCCTCTTCCATCCAGTGCAGTGACACAAGTCCAAACTGAGATGTGAAAGGGCAAATCTGCCTCCTTCACACACACTCACTCACTCACTCACCCCTATTTTTAAAAATGGTTTTAAAAAGAAAACACCCATCTCCAGTGGCTCCAGATCTGTAGCTGGAGTCACTCTCTTGCACACTGTGGCACGGATTAAGGCACGGACTGTCCCTTTGTTCACAAACCCTGGGCTGTGAGGCATGTCTCTCACCTCTTTTTTTACATTCAGCCCCCTATCCATGTTCTGGCCTATCCCTATACGTCTAGGGATGTTCTGAGTGGAGGGGCTCAGCTCATGGCAGCTGATTCCTTGACACCACCTGAGCAGTGAAAATGAAGTAAGACCTAGTGATGCTGTGAGATCACCAAGCCATTCCCCCAAACCACAGCTACAGGGGTACCAGCCAGCAGAATTGGCTTCAGGAGGGTCTGAGGGATGGAAGACCCCATTGGTTTCATTCCTTTCAAACATGGCCATCCTCTTTTTTGAGGGTCATGACGTTGGGTGCTAATAAATGTGATGCTTCCCAGTTCAAACCCCAGCGGGGTAGGCAGCTGGGCTAGAAACGTGCAGCCAGAAGAAACCAGGCCCACAGTCCAGGCCCAAGTGCTGCCCAGGCGGGCCAGAGTGGGCTGAACCAGGCTGGGGCATCGGTTTTCACGTCATCCCAGCCCGGCGTGGGGGTTGCCAAGGTAGCCTGTTAATTGGCAGCCATGGCTGCCTGTCATGGTGGGGTGTGTGCGCTGCAATGCAGAGGCGGAACCTGCCAGCCGGATGTCACTCCGTAACCAGGGAAACATGCAGTCTATCCTCAAACCTGACCCGGCCAGGGCCCCGCCTCCCTGGGACTGCACTTTTGCTTTTACCCATTGTGGCTCATGGGAAAGAGCATGACCGTGACAAAAAGTGGTGGGGGAGCCCCTTTGTCTCCACCCATTTCTGATATGGCCCTACTCTCTGGTGGGGCGAGGCAGGAGCCAGGGGGGAGGGGGACTCTCCTCCCTGTGCTAATGCACAGTTATAGCCCTTCTTCAAGTGGATGAGATCATTTTAGTTAACAAAGAAATAAGCCTCCCCTGTCTTCTCCACTGTCTATTTGGTTCCTTCTCTGCACCAACCTGGCCCCTTCCCCGAGCCCGTTATGCACAAGTATAAGATGTGGATAGCTAGCTTGGCAGCAGCACACATAAAAATCAGCTAGGGTTTGTGGTGGATCAAAAACAGAACATGAGTCAGCAATATGGTGCGGCTGCAGAAAAGGCTAACAGTTTTAGGCTGCATTAACAGAAGCATGGTTTCCAAGTCAGCAGAAGGAATAATTCCATTCTATTTTACATTCTTCAGCCTGGAGTACTATACCCAGTTTTGGGTGCCTCATTTTAAGAAGGACATTGACAAATTGGAGCGGGTTCAGACGAGGGCAACAAAGAGGATAAAGGGCCTGGAAAGCAAGTTTTATGAGTAAAGGTTGAAGGAACTGGGTATGTTTAGCCTAGTGAAGAGAAGACTAAGAGACGTGATCGCAGTTCCAAGAAGATGGCATGGAACTGTGCTTCGTTGCTACAGGGGGCATGGCTAGAAATAGTGGGCTCAAATTACAGCAAGGCAGATTTCGGTTAAATATCAGGAAAAACTTCCCAGCAGTAACAGTTGTGCAGCAATGAAACAACTTGCTTAAGGGGGCTGTAGGGTCTCCATTGCTGGAGGTTTTCAAAAAGAGGCTGGACAGCCATCGGTTGTGCCTCTGGAAGCCAGCGCAGACTCTGAAACATTAGTGTAATGTGTTCCCAGTGATGCACCCTCATCAAAAGGTGGGCTGCCACATTCTGCCCCAGCTGCATGAGTCAAGAACAGTCTCATGTCGACAGTGACGGGTGGTGAAGTGCTGACTGAGTGTCCTGTCTCTGACACTTCCACATCCTTTGCCTCTTTCATTTGAGCTATTGTGGTTTCCAAGTGTGGTTTGGATACAGATGAAGGATGCCCACGGCTGGGTCTCCATGGAGGGGATTGCTTGGGGTGTGTTCAATCACTGCCATTCCTCTGATTGATTCACTGGTCTGAACAAAGGATGTTTTGATTTAATTAGCCCCTGATCACTGTGACTCACTTCCTCTCTGCCTGGAAGAGCCCACGAAAGTGCATGTTACCCTGGAGAATGAGGGGGAAGCAGAAAGCCTGGCAGGGAGTGAGCTATAGCTATAGAGGGTAGATGTAAAGAGCCTTAGACCAGAGGAACAGGTGGCATTCAGGAGAGGGGGCTGGGGGTTGAGTAATACCCACCCCCAAGCTGCCCTCAATGGAGACTGAGGATGTCAGAGTGAAGCTGATAATGCAAAGTTCCAGCCATCTATGGCCTTTCCAGCCCAGTGGAGAGCGAGGGGAAGGGCTGAAGTGGGGGCAGGGGGGCTGCAGTTTTCACACCTTCTTTTTATTGTCCTGCCTGTCGGACACTTCAAACTAAGCCCAGATTTCTCAATTTCTTGCCACTAGATGACTGCATTTCAAAAGGAGCTGGGACAATACACCCAAGTCACACCTCGATTCAAGAGCAGCAATGACCTTCCAATGCGCCTCTTACAGCCAGCGGGAGAGGAATTATAAAACTTCCCCTGGCACATCCTCAGCCGAGCCCACACCAGGGAACCTGGCCATATAACCCCCTGCCGTGCTCTTTGCTACAAGCAGACTCAAGATCCTGGACACGGTGGAAGCAGGAACAAAGGGTGCACATTCTGCACCCCCTCTCCCACAAAGAGCTAAAGCAGAAATCAAGGTGAAATAGATACTCTGGGGACTGTGGCAGGTGCTAAGTTCCCTGGTGCTGCCGTTTAGTGGATTAGCTTGGCACTCTGGTTGGCACAAGGCACATGGTCTCAGGCCTTTAGCCTGGTGCCAGTGGGAAGAGATGGCATTTCTAAAGTTACTTGGGAAACCGCTGTTAGGCACTGCCATTGGAGAGATTCCCTAGCCAGCCACCACTCTCCTAGTTAAAAGAGGTACGTGGGGGGCCATCACCTCTGTAAATTCCTCCCCAGTTGTGTTAGAGATCCCTTCCATGTCATGCAGTCTGACCCCTCCCCTTCAAAATAAAATGTGTTCCAGGTTTCCCTTATTCAGTTTCTTAGCCTGAAGAAATTGCCCTCCTGGTCTTGAAGTCTGCCTCCCGCCAATAAGATGTGTTTCAGGTTTTGCCCTTCATGTTCTTAGTCTGAAGAAACTGCCCCTCGTGTCATCCAGAGTCTGCTCTCCCTACCCCCAAGAAATAAGCTGTGTTCCAGCCCCGCCCCCCATTCCTTAACCTGAAGAAATTACCCCTCTTGTCTCCCAGTCTGCTCTCCCCACCCCCAGAAATAAGCTATGTTCCAGCCCCCACCCCCTCAATCCTTAACCTGAAGAAATTGCCCGACCCCAAAAAATGTCCTAGCCACTGGCCTACCAGCCATTAATGCCTCCCATGCCCAGTACACACAGAGAACTAGGAGAAAGGAAGCTAGTGATCTGCAAAGCAATGCAAACACCTCCTTCCATGAAGACTCCCCCCAGGGTGTTATCGCACTAAACTTTTGTATTGAGAAAAATAAAGCTCGACACCCCCCTCTTCCCATGATGATATGCAAGCGTCCCACAGCAAGCACCCCAACACTCGGCTTTGCTCTGGTTGCCCTCCTCCCTTCTTCCCACTCACCTATGGTCATGACCCTGCCGAAGACGGAGGTGTTATCCACGGTGCTGCAGTTCCACCGTCGCTGCCGGAACTGATGCTGGCACTCCTTGATGGCAATCTTGGCCCCATCCCCGATGTAGACCATGTGCTCTTGATAGAGCTGGCAGAGCTTCCTCTGGCCTGGGGAGAGCCCGGGGAGCTGGCTGCACGCAGGCTGCGCTCCTAGGATGTAGATCTCAGGTCTCTGGATCGGGTTCAGAGCCAAGGACCTAGGCAGCAGGATGGGAAAAACATCAGGGAAGAGCTAAAGGAAAAACAAAACAAAACACTGCCACAAAGTGATTGCCCAGAGCCTGCCCCATCCATAGGCTGCTTCCAGACAGGCTGGGGCTAGGAGAACTTCTCTCAGTTCAGGTCTTCCAGGGGAGAGAGGCCTCCAAAAGCCCAGAGCGTAGGCAGGGGGGCTGCTCAGGAGACACTCTCCCCCCAGAGGCTGGGCTACAGGGGACAGGACTCCATTTTTGGTCCCCATGATGGTGCAATCGAGACCATGCTGTGGGGGAGAGGCAAGTAACATTAAGGAGGGAGTCTGTTCCTTACACCCCAAACTCTGGAGGGGGGTGTTCCCTCCGTTGCCCCCAATGTTGGGGGTGTGGCTGACCCCTTCCCTTGTGACTGACATTTGGGATGGGGAACTGCTTGCTCCCAGCTGCCCAGAAGGGACAGTGCCTCCATGAGGGGAGAACTTTGGAAAGGAGTTTTCCAAGTTGCCTGTGGATGGAGGAGAAACCTTCACTGGCCCTTTGCTACTCCCCCCCCCCAAACTCCAATGGGGAAATTCCAAGGGATCCTTTTATTTGGGGGGAGGGGGTCTTCTCGAGATAAGAGGGAGAAACCCCGGAGGGAGATATGGGGGGTGCCTCTGGGATTACAGTAAAACCCCCAAGCCCTACTAGCATGTCCATCCCCAAGGTGGGGTGCAATGAGAGACCATCCCTAGCGCCCCAGAGAGGGACAAAGCATCCAGACCCACTTACCACCAAGAATTTGCCTCTGCCAGGAGCTGGGTGCAGCTGCAGAGAAGAGCGACTGTGAGCAGCAGCCGTGTCCCAGGCATAGTGCTCTTTTCCCGGCTCCGGCGCCCCTGAATAGACAGTGTCCAAGACGGGGCTCCCTGCAAGACAAGGAGGAGAGAGAGAGTCCAGAGAGGGGCCTGAGTCCGTCGTGCCTGCGGGAATCACACCAGAGCGCTCCCCGAGTCCCCGGCCCTCCCCACTCTCTGCCAGAGGCGCCCGCCCTGCTCCCTTCCCCAGTCACCGGCCAGCGGCACTCAGGGACCTGCAGGGCTTTTATCAGGGACCAGCGTCTGCCTTTGATTGGTCCGCACACGGGGGTCCCCCCGGGAATGCACACGGTTCCGAGGCTTCTCCCTCCGCAAGTGACATTTGGGAAGGGGAGGGGGTGAGACGGCGCCGCAATGGGAGTGTGAGGAGAGGGGAAGGGAGAGAGTGATGGGGGAGAGACGAGCTTCTTCCCCTGATCAGAGAGAGCCCTTGAGCGGCTAAATCAACAACCTCCACCCCAAAGCACACGGGGACAGGAGAGTGGAGATTGAAGCAGCAGCGATTTCCAATCCCGCGCTCCCCAGCCAGCCAGCGTCAGTCAGCAGCCCGGGGCCGCCAGCACAATGCTGGGAAGGTTGAATCACTCAGCTTACTCGCTCGGGCAATGCCCTCTCTCCAGCAGCCGGTCTCTCTTCGCTATGGCAAGCAGACTTCTCTGGGGCTTGCTCTACTTTAGTTCCTAGCCTGGGGTTTCTGCACAGCCAGGGGGGCGTGTGGAAGGGGTCCCAGCCAGCCTGCCTGCCGGTCGATCCCCAGGGTAAAGCGATCCCAGCCTGTCTGCCAAGGAGCCGGGTGCTGGCTAAATCTCTGGCCAGGAGAGGTTGTCGCCCTCTGTCGGGCTTGGAGATCGGGACCTTTCCCCCCTCCGCTCAAGCCCGCCGCCCTCCAGCGTGAAACTGCCAGGAGGGGATAGGATAGCCCAGCCCGCAAGTGGCACCCAGGCCCAGCCCTCCAGAGACTCCCTGGCCTAGACGTAACCCATCCATTCCCTCGTACTCAGCCTCCCTGGGGAGGATACGTAATTTCCCCCAGATCACTGAACCCAAAGCCCTTTCCAAGCTCTTCAGCCTGAGCCCAGGAGGGGGCGAGCTAAAGACAGCTCTCCTCCCCCTGGCTGCCTTCCTACCCCGCGGCTCCCTTTGCTGAGCCAGTAGGGAAGCCACAGGCAGGTGTGTGAAAGCCGGCAGGGGGCAGATCAAAGGGAGAAACCCGCTCCTTCGCCCTTTGTCATGCAGAGCTGGCTCGGAAATGATCTGACCTCTTAGCCGCGAAGGAACAGCCGACTCCCCCCCCCACCCCTCTCCTCTGGAAAATAAACCTCCCCTTCGAAAGGGCCGACCCCGTCTAATAGCCTGCTCCCCCGCAACCCCCAGGGCAGAAGAAGAAGGAGGGCTGTGAATGCACTGGCTGGAATAGCTAGAGATGGAGCAGAGATAGGCCTGGCACCGGAGTCTAATAGCTTTATTGAGAGGAGGAGGGAAGTGGGCCCATAGAAAAGCTTCAAAGGCTCCTCTTGTCCAAACATCCTTCCCCATTCCCTGCTCAGCCCACCGCTGCTGATGTACCAGACATGCCCACCCACCCCAGTCCCCAGGTCAGTCCCCATGGAGTACACAGAACTCCATGCTGCCCACTCAGTCCTCTAGCCCCTTCTCAAAATAAGCCAAGCAATCAACCCATCCTCAAACCCCCTGTCCCTCACCCCCCCCTACAGCCACTCATATCCCCGCACCTCCATCACAGCCTCAGTGGAGTCCACAAGCCCAGACAGGAGACCGTCGCTGCATCCCCCTATCACGTCCTCCTCCTCTGCTCTGCCAAGGCTCCCACGCTGAGCCCATGTGGCTGTGGCTCTGGTGCAATGAGCTGGAAAGGTCTCAGCAGGCTGATCATGCTGCTGTGCTGTTCCCCTCCAGTGACTGCCAGGCTGTGACCAACCATTCTCCGTTCCAAGATCTGCAGCTACCTGCCTTTCCCAGCCTCCTAAACCCCGGCAGCAGGGACATCAATCACCAGGCTCAGCAGTTCATGCCACTGAAGTATTTTTTAAAATCAAATTCCTATAGGCTGCTATGGTAAAGTTGCTGTGTTTGTTTGTACCAGGCTTCGCTTCCTCCCCAGGCCAGATGTGCTGTACCTGCAGCTGATGGCCTGTCTCACCTGGCAGGCAGATGTGAGACGTACCAGCGCCAAAATTAGCTCCAGGACAAAAAGGCCTTGTGTGATCCAGAACCCAGAAGGGAGGAGAGTCACAGCGGGATCCATGTCTGAAGAAAACAGGGCTACATTATTCACATCTTAGACCTCTTCCCTCCTCCTACCCTGTAGAGTGTGTTGGAGGGTGTGTGTGACCCCTGTCCATGTGTAGAGTGTGCTGGAGGGGCGTGTGTGTGTGTGTGACCCCTGCCCATGTGTAGAGTGTGCTGGAGGGGCGTGTGTGTGTGTGTGACCCCTGCCCATGTGTAGAGTGTGCTGGAGGGGCGTGTGTGTGTGTGTGACCCCTGCCCATGTGTAGAGTGTGCTGGAGGGGCGTGTGTGTGTGTGTGACCCCTGCCCATGTGTAGAGTGTGCTGGAGGGGCGTGTGTGTGTGTGTGACCCCTGCCCATGTGTAGAGTGTGCTGGAGGGGCGTGTGTGTGTGTGTGACCCCTGCCCATGTGTAGAGTGTGCTGGAGGGGCGTGTGTGTGTGTGTGACCCCTGCCCATGTGTAGAGTGTGCTGGAGGGGCGTGTGTGTGTGTGTGACCCCTGCCCATGTGTAGAGTGTGCTGGAGGGGCGTGTGTGTGTGTGTGACCCCTGCCCATGTGTAGAGTGTGCTGGAGGGGCGTGTGTGTGTGTGTGACCCCTGCCCATGTGTAGAGTGTGCTGGAGGGGCGTGTGTGTGTGTGTGACCCCTGCCCATGTGTAGAGTGTGCTGGAGGGGCGTGTGTGTGTGTGTGACCCCTGTCCATGTGTAGAGTGTGCTGGAGGGGCGTGTGTGTGTGTGTGACCCCTGTCCATGTGTAGAGTGTGCTGGAGGGGCGTGTGTGTGTGTGTGACCCCTGTCCATGTGTAGAGTGTGCTGGAGGGGCGTGTGTGTGTGTGTGACCCCTGTCCATGTGTAGAGTGTGCTGGAGGGGCGTGTGTGTGTGTGTGACCCCTGCCCATGTGTAGAGTGTGCTGGAGGGGCGTGTGTGTGTGTGTGACCCCTGCCCATGTGTAGAGTGTGCTGGAGGGGCGTGTGTGTGTGTGTGACCCCTGCCCATGTGTAGAGTGTGCTGGAGGGGCGTGTGTGTGTGTGTGACCCCTGCCCATGTGTAGAGTGTGCTGGAGGGGCGTGTGTGTGTGTGTGACCCCTGCCCATGTGTAGAGTGTGCTGGAGGGGCGTGTGTGTGTGTGTGACCCCTGCCCATGTGTAGAGTGTGCTGGAGGGGCGTGTGTGTGTGTGTGACCCCTGCCCATGTGTAGAGTGTGCTGGAGGGGCGTGTGTGTGTGTGTGACCCCTGCCCATGTGTAGAGTGTGCTGGAGGGGCGTGTGTGTGTGTGTGACCCCTGCCCATGTGTAGAGTGTGCTGGAGGGGCGTGTGTGTGTGTGTGACCCCTGCCCATGTGTAGAGTGTGCTGGAGGGGCGTGTGTGTGTGTGTGACCCCTGCCCATGTGTAGAGTGTGCTGGAGGGGCGTGTGTGTGTGTGTGACCCCTGCCCATGTGTAGAGTGTGCTGGAGGGGCGTGTGTGTGTGTGTGACCCCTGCCCATGTGTAGAGTGTGCTGGAGGGGCGTGTGTGTGTGTGTGACCCCTGCCCATGTGTAGAGTGTGCTGGAGGGGCGTGTGTGTGTGTGTGACCCCTGCCCATGTGTAGAGTGTGCTGGAGGGGCGTGTGTGTGTGTGTGACCCCTGTCCATGTGTAGAGTGTGCTGGAGGGGTGGGTGTGTGGGTGTGACCCCTGCCCATGTGTAGAGTGTGCTGGAGGGGTGTGTGTGTGTGTGTGACCCCTGCCCGTGCTGGAGGGGCGTGTGTGTGTGTATGGCTGGTGGTGGGAGCTATACTTCTCCAGTAGGTGCTGGGGAGAATCATATGGAAACTTTCTGTCTGCCTGTCTGGGGAGGAAGGAAGCTGTGTGGGGATAGATGGCTTTCACATGATAAATGATGACTGCACAGAGCTGGTGGTGTGATGTCATGGAAAGGATTTCCAGCCAATCTCAGATATTTTTTTTTTGGGGGGGGGGAGGGCTTAGGCACCCAAAATCAGTAGTAGCTCTGAGGGACTGGGTAATGTAAGTGAAGGAACCCTCATTAGTTACAAAAACAGGAGGAAAGGGAGCTTTTAAATTAATTATATAAATAAATAAATAAATAAATAAATAAATAAATAAATGTTCTGCATCGTGCCCTAATAAGTAGTTTATGCTGAAGAAATCTGAGAGGGAAAGTCAGCTTTCCCACAGCCAGCTCTGAGGTAGAAGAATATGGGAGGAGTAATCTGGGAACTCACCCCCACGGCATCTTTGACAAAGGAAAATCAATCTGGACTAAACAGTACGATTTAACTCAGATTAGATGACAAAATCCCAAAGTGAAGACGCTTATTCAAATAATGGGTGATTTATTCTAGTTTGCTTTAATTCAGTTAGGAACAAGTTTGAACTAAACTAAAAAATACTCAGTTCAAATTAAGGGTGTTTACTCGGGGTCTTAATTGGGTCTACCTAATCTCATTTTTAACTCACGCTTTTTGTTAAACTGGGTTAAGTTTCTTGTGATTATTTCTGGTTGGAACAGGACTAGACTGCTCACCCGACAGGGCAGACCTCTCTCCAGGGTGGAGGCCGCTTGGGATTAGTCACTCCCAGAAGATCAGACAGCCCCACCCCCATGGCGCCTGCTCCCCAGCTGGCAGGAGCAGAAGTGCCATTCTTTACCCCAAATGCATTGCAAGTCCCAGGCACAGGCTTACAGTGTGGGAAGGGTACTGTGCCCGTCTCCCTACCCCCACCAACACTAGCCCCAGGCTGGGACTTGCAAAATGTATATATGCTGGAAGGGGAAGGGGGACCCGAGGTGTTTTCCCTGGTTGCAAAAACACCAGGTGACAAAAACACCTTGGACTAGTCCTGGGTATGAATGAATAGCTCAGGGGTGAGGGGCCATGTGGCCTGTGGCTAGTTTTTATGTGGCCCCTGGATCCAGTTCCATTCTACCCTTCAACACTTAAAAAACCCCTGAGCTCAGGGTTAGAGAGGAGAGATGTGGACATGCACACAAGGAACAGGGTCTGATCAATGGCAGATGGACCCTACTCTTCCTGAGCGCACCCCTTAAGCACCTCTCCCCCAACTTCTATGCAGCCCTCAGAGCTTGTACTGATTTTCAGAGTGGTCAATTGTAGGGAAAAGGCTCCCCACCCAAATGCAATGTCACAAAGACTGATTGTGTGCAGGTGTGGTTGAACCTTTGCGGGTAACTAAACATTCAGAGCTAGAAAAATCCTAGGCACAGCTGTGGAGATATCAAACTCTTTTTCTGTGATGTATGTCACACTAGTGCAATAATCCTGTGTCTCAGTTTCCCCATTTATGATGCTGAGATAACTAACTTTGAAGTTCAAGTCTTGAAAGGAAGGTGCTGTAGGAAAGCAAAGTATCACTTATTTAAGAATTAATAGCTTGTCAGTAAAGTTGTGAATATGACCTTTGGGGGGGAAAGGTTGAGTTTATTTGGCTGGCTAATACTTTCAAAATGAACTAGTGACATTTGTTTTGAAGCATAGAAATTACCATTCTGGATCAGACCAGTGGTCCATCTACTCAAGTATATTGTCTTTGTCAGTAAGTAGCATCAGATGCTCCATAAAAGGTGGAAGAAACACACCAGCGGGCTTCCAACAGCTGGATTTTGCTGTTAGTGACTGTTATTGCACTGAGGTAATTCAGTTAAAAGTTGAATTGTGAAAGCGATTCCCCTTTCAGATAACTTCTTCACTGATTGCATTTATGACCTTAGATAAAGAGCTTATGGCAGGTGGGGTTTTAATAAGTAGCTTAGCTTCCAAAGTGGTGGTCTGGAGAGCACTTGCTTGGTGGTCTGCAAACAGCTGCCAGCTCCCATAGTGCTATCTCACCTCCTTCCTTGTTTCCATCTGCTTCTAAGATTGTCTGTCTTCAGGATTTTTCACTGCAATTTTTAAAAAAGGATAAATCATTTGTGCTGAAGTTTTAAAATGTAAGCACCTAAATCAGCAGCCTGATCTTCAGAAGTACATGTACAGTATGGTCTGCAATGTCTAATTTTAGACATCCAAAGGTGAATATTGTAGTCTTATTGCAGTAAAGACAGTTGAAGATATATCACTACTTTCCTGATGCTATTACTGCTGCATTTGCTTGAGGACTGTTGCATGATTACAAGTGGATGTGTCCCTAGACAGTCTCTAGGTAAAGATTTAGTATATGCTATGACAAAATTGGACCAACCCTGATTAGACCATGCTGAAAGCAGCTCTGACAACAAAGAACAAAGGAGTCAGATGTACAAAACTAATCTTTTTTATTTTTCCTTTTTGGAGGGGTGGGGTTTGCAAGATGACATAGGCCAACTGCTGAAGACAGTGCTGAAAGAAGAGTTAAGTCTCTCTCCATTGTGACTCACATGATCATCATTCATGCATATTGCCCAGTTTCCTTCAGACTGGGTGAGACTGGACTTGCATTCCTACCAACAGAACCTCTTACAAGCTCCTGTTTATTCTCACAACTTGACTCTGGTGCAATCCATTCTCCTCAATGTACGACATTCTATCCATTCAGGAATGCTTGCTGCTGTGGAGATGGACCCCTTCCTCCCAGTACTGGCAAAAGCCTATTTACACATTCATCACAGGGGGAAGGAGATTAACTAGATCCTCAAGTACAATTGGCCACCAAGGAATCCTGGAGTTCCATTACTTGAACAAGGCGACTGAGCATAAAGCTCTGGCTTCCATCGTCCGAGAGGGAAGACTAATGTGTCTTCCCCCAAAAGGAGAGCAATGGGTACCATGTCTGCAGAGAAAACTCTTAGGTCAGAAGTTCCCAAGCTATGGTTTGGGACTCCAGTGGAGTTATGCCATCTGTGGAGGGGGTCATGATCTCAACTGATACTAAAGAGACTTTGCATATACTTGTTGCTATCTGGGGTACTAGGATTATATTCAAGTCTTAAAATAGGGTCACATGGGCAGAAAACTCTGGGAACCACTGGGTGCTTTTAAATGTTATGCCTCCTATGTGCTTGAGATTACCAACACAGGGAAATCCTGAACACAAAATCTTTGTGTATACCTGTGTGCCTGTAACAGTTTGCACAGAGCCAGTGTCTACCCAGCTACCCACAAGCAGCTGCGAGGGAGGGAGGGAGTGGGGCTTACCAATCCGAGCAAGCAGTGGCAGCAGGAGAAGCATTCCCCATTGCTGTCAGTAGGGAAAACACAGTGAACACAGGTTCCTGATTATATAATTATGAATTAATGATGATGATGGCAATGATACCTCATCCCTCTGAACCTGAAGGGCCTTCATAAATTGGTTTGGCCAAGGAGGATGAATCAAAGGCTAACTGCTGGGCAATGTTACATCTAATCCACATCTAGCAGGTGAACAAGGAGAACAGTCTTGATCCTAAGCCAAACAATAGCAATATCCAGTGAAGATATTACTGTGATGTGAGCCCTCAGCAGTGGCACACAGAGGGATCTAACTAAGCAGGACTGCCTTCTGCATACCAAGGGATCTGACTTTTCCCATGCAACCAGAATTGACCGTAATTGCAATAGTGAGCTTTCCGTGCCTCCTAGAGCGCCTATGGACAACACCACCATTTCACTTTGTAACCCTTATATGCTTTCAAAGTTCAAACAGGTGGTCCTGATAATTTATACTCCCCTCCTCCTGTCCTACATTCATCTCTTCCAGGAGATGCCCAACAATAACTTGTTTTCCACGCCAAGGAGGAGGACAGGGGCGTCACTATAATAGGTGCAGCAAGTGCTGCTGCACCAAAGCCCACACGCATGTAGAGGGCATATGCACACTGGAGTGGGAGAAGTGCCCTGGCAGGGGGACCCATTCCATCTTCTGCACCAGGGCACATTCCAACCTAGTTATGCCCGTTGGAGTAAATGGCAAGACAGGTGTGTGTCAATGGCATAACTGTATTACATACCGTATTACCGTACATGTAGTGTGGTATTGTGCTCACTTGCTGCTACTGCTGCTGCTGACATTGCTGTAGTAGGAATCATAAAATAATGTATTATTATGTATTTTCTCCTGTATTGGGTGGGGCTTTTAGTGACAATTGTGGGCCAAACTCAGCCAACCAGCTGCACTGCATTACATGGTGCTTGTGATGCCCAAAGCCTTGTGAATTATTCTGGCTGTTTTCAAAATAACAGCCTTCTGGGCATGTCCAATTCATCTTCTTGAGAACTTGAGATAATCAAAGATCCCTTTCAGAACCAGGCCTGATGATGACAAATCTATTATTATTAATTAATTTTTATTATTAATTATTATTATTATTATATGATAATAATTAATACTGACTAATAAAGATGAAAGCTGACTACATTATTCCAGGTGAGGTTTTACCAGAGTTGCATAATTTTCTGACAATGTTCCCAGACTCATATCCGTTGTGTCTGGCTTTTTTCTCCTGGTATTTCCCTGTCCTATTAAATTGCTTCTCCACACCGGCTGTTCATTATCCCAGAGAGGGGCCATTCCTTCAACCAAGTTCCTTTTGCTCTCACTGCCTCTCGTTCCCTTTGGTGCTTGTTCATCACCAGCATTCTCCCTTCTGGAATGATCACAGACTACCTTTTTCTGTACAACCTAAGAACCTGTCAGTCCAACCTGGCACCTTCACATTTTCTTTTCCCATTATCTTGCTTCTGCTCTAGTCTACTGGTTTGCCATCTTTTTTCTGGCTAGTGTTACACAGGTTTGCTGTCACCAAGGTTGTACATAGTGTAGGAAATACCAAAATATACCTGCCAGTCTTCACAGACTTTGTAGCAGTCAGGGAAGAGAAGGTGAAGGGAATAGAGCAGGGATGGGGAACGTCAGGCCCAGGGTCAAATGTGACCTGTGTCTAGTTTTTATGTGGCCCCTTTCCAGTTCCTGGATCTGGCCCCTGGATCCAGTTCCTACCCCCAAGCCGTGAAAGACTGAGCTCAGGGTAAGGAAGCAGAGATGAGGGCCTGCACACGAGGCTAATTACAGATCCGTGGACCAGGTCCATGATCTGAACCCTCCTTTTCCTGAGTGCACCCCTTAAGCACTCCACCCTTTCCCTACTGCTAATAAAGAAGAGGCCAGTGCAGGTCCTGGTGCATCCCAATGACATGGTCATCCTCTCTCAGACACCTTTGGAATTACATAGGCAGCTTAACCATTTTGATCTTTATTGCAAATTTAAAGATTTGACCATCAACTGTGAGAAAACCAAGGTCGTGGTATTTGGGAAAGGATCCTCCCTGTTATCCTGGGTTATTAACAGTTCCCTCTTGGAGCAGGTGATAGGGTTTGTGTATCTGGGTGTGAAGTTTCATCTGTCAGGTTCATGAAACCCTTATATTTACTGAGCCATAAATTGATAGCTACTAAATCTAATCAATGAGTACTTAAATTTATCCACGTTTTTGGATGCCGCAGACTCAGGCCGCTTTCTCACGTTACCTGGGAAGGCGGGGGCAGGGGGACTTCCATGAGGGCAATCACGGCTCTATTTTCACAGAAGTTCGCGCGCATAGGAATGTGCTATTTCACTTTTCTCTCGCAAGATCACTTGTGCATGACCTGGTCCCCCGGTGTAGCTCTTGCAATCATGGATGTATTCGTGGGAGAAAAGTGGAATAGCGCATCCCTACTCATGCACTAATTCCCATGAGAATAGAGCCGCGATGGTCCTCATGGATGTTTCCTCCCCCCAGGTAACATGAGAAAGTGGCCTAAGATGAGTTGCTCAAATTTTCAGTGCCAAATATATACCCTACCCGATTTATGGTTCAGAGATTTTGTACAGAAGGAATGCCAATAGCCTCGAATGTGTCCCAAACCATTTTTAAGGTCCTTATTGTTTCTCCCCAGATCCATCCCCTGGTTGAGGTTGGACAAGTAAGGGTGAGGGGAAAGGCCTGTGTAAAATTGCTCAAATATTGGTCCAAACTTAATAAAATGGCTTTTACACAGATTTCTTGGCTGTGTTTATCTGAACTTGAAGATCCTTTAATCAGTTTCTCATCCTGTTTGGCTCAAACTGTTGAAAACCTTTTATTGCACCTTGGTTTGTTATCCCTCCCTTTCAAAGTTACTAACTAAACCAATCAACCTCTATAATGGCATAATAAAATGGAGAGTGCTAGACACTGCCCATCAAGAGGTTTTGGCAGAAATCTACCAGTCTAAGTTTCCTTTTTGGCTTTTCAGAGTTAAAACTAATCATCTTTTTGAACCATATTTGGATGAGCTTGCATATGGCATCTCTCCTTAGGGCATTTGTACAACTGCAGTATGAAATGATGGGGTCAGTGGTCCTTAGGGGCTGTTATGACAAAACCCCTTTTCATTCAGCGTCTCAGGGAAGAGAGCCGTCCTTCTGCATTATCTCCTCAAATGTCAATTTTATCAGCTGATAAGAGATCAATGGAATGCTCCAATTCTGAGAGGCAGAGCATACTTAACCACACTCTACAAAATGACTGTTTTATTGGACTTCCATGTCCCTAAAGATTTGAGATCTGTTTGAGTCTTTACTAAATGATCTTTTTGGAGTCTTTACTAATGCCCAGGGCATTAGAAAATAAATGTTAGCATGTGGTAACATGTCGTAGTACTATTACCAAATGTTTGTTCTATTTGATATATGTTTGATTTTATAATTTTGTATATGGTCTTGTTTGGGGCTTTCTCCATTTTAGACTTGTCTAACAGGTGAAAGCTAAACAGAATAAAAATTGGAAAACACAAACAAAAAAAACTCTGAAAACCTTTTACTGATTTTCAAAATGGATTCTATGCAGTCTTTGGAGCTTGTATTAATTTTCAAAGGTTCTCCATCCTTGCCGCCATCCAATACTTCAGATGTTTAGTGCACAAGAGACTGCTCAGGGGCATATCACACTACAGTTTAGCACCTCAACCAAGCTATGCCCCTGACATTGCTCTTTAAGGCTGTCAAGTCAGGACTATTCACAAGTGCCAAATTTACACAGAAACTTACAGTTTACAATAATAATTTAAAAACGTAAGGGAGCAAAAAAGCTGAAAATGTAACTTGTCTGCCAACCCGAGTTTAGGTGCTGATGTTACACCTACAATGACTAATCATACCACTATTCCCTAAAGCAGTACAAGAAATGCAGCTCCCTGGTCTGTTGGAGGGGGTTATTGATATCATCAGTATTTGCAAGTGAACACAATACCCTAGACTCAGGTTTTGGGAGATATCAAATATATCAGCTGTCCCTTTAAAATTAGACTGGGGCAAAGTTATTAACAATATTATTATTCTCTCCCCAGCTTATTAACTCAAATAGAAAGTAAGCGAAGCACCGCTGTGGACTCACTCAGCGTGATTTCAGACGGGACAGTTTTGGCCCTGTCACGAAATCACCCTTTTGATTCCCCGCCAGAATCGCCCCGTCATGGCCAGCAGATGTGCTGGCCGATCTTGGCAGGGAATCGAGGGGGGGTGTGCCTGCGCAGCGCAATGTGCGGCCGCACAGTCCCACTCCTCCAGCCACCCGCCCTCTGGGAGACGGGCGGGCGCAGCGGCCAATTCGGCCACTGCGTCCAATTCCGACCCGTTGTCTGGGCCATGTTCCGGAATCGGCGCCGGTAACAGATGTTACCAGCCGCCAATTCCAGGCCGTGGTTTAATTAACCATGCTTTCGGCGATGGTCCCCGAACCAGCCTCGAAAGCGTAGTTATTTTGATTCCCACTGGAGGTTCACTGTGGTGAAATTCTGGTAGGCATCAAACAGACATTACAGGACCATTCCCCACCACAGGGTATTGTCTGTGGTTGAGCGTGATCTCGTAACGTCTGAAAATACCCTGAGACTAGAGTGGGGCCAGCACTGCGGCTGGGATCGAGCTAGGCCTCCAAACTAACAGGATGGGGCCCTGGCTGCTGGAAAGGGCAGAGCGCCAAGTGGTCCTGCGTCCACCCATCCTTGTGCTGCGCCCAGCGCCCCTCTCCCTGCCATGGGCTGGCAGGCATTGGCATCCAGCCCCCCGCCACACCTGACTGCAGGGAGTAAAGCAGGCCTTCATTCAACTGTGAAAGCCTGCTTGACTCTTGATTAGGAAGCGGGATTCCAACTGTGGTGGCGAAATCCATCCCGTGCAAACATTTGGTGTGCATTTTCTAATGTGACGGTCACCCGTGGAGTATAGTGTGTTAAAGCGTGCTAAAGCCAGCCACTGTGATGTCATGCCTGAAAACACCCTGTGTCAAGAGACAGTGGGTAGGACAACCTCGACAGAACTGGCCATAATGCTAAAGAAAGGTAAATTCATTTTCAATTAACATAAGAACATAAGGAGTGCCATACTGAGTCAGACCAATGGTCCATCAAGCCCAGCATCCTGTCCTCCGACAATGGCCAATCTCAATCACATGGGAGAAGAACCAACAGTCACAATGGGCAATCCATTCCTCGTTGTTCACTCCCAGCCCCCAATAGTAAGAAGTTCATCCCATAAGCTACTTGGTTAATAGCCATTAATGGACCTACTCTCCAGAACTTATTCAGTTCTTTTTTAAACCCAGCTATACTACTGGCCGACAACAAATTCCATAGGTTACTCATGCGTTGAGTGAAAAAGTACTTCCTTTTATTTGTTTTAAATCTGCCGGCAGCTAGTTTCATGGAGTGTTCCCTAGTTCTAGTACTATTTGAGAGGGTAAATAACCGTTCCCTATCTACTCATTCCACACCACTCAAAATGTTATAAACCTCTATCATGTCCCCGCTCAGTCTTCTCTAAGCTGAAGAGACCCAGCTAGTCAAGCCTCTCTTTGTATGGAAGCTGTTCCATACCCTTTATCACTCTCGTTGCCCTTCTCTGTACCTTTTCCAGTTCAACTATGTCTTTTTTGAGATGGGGCGACCAGAACTGCATACAATATTCCAGGTGCGGTTGCACCATCCATTTGTATAGAGGCATTATGACATCCTCAGTTTTATTCTCTATCCCTTTGCAAACAGCTCCTAACATTCTGTTTGCTTTTTTGA
>QEPC01008951.1:4402273-4436800 GCA_003113815.1 Sphenodon punctatus
TTTCTCAAGAGTTTCTTGTGAGGGACCTTATCAAATGCTTTCTGGAAATCCAGGTACACTATATCTACTGGGTCTCCCTTGTTCACATACTTATTTACACCCTCAAAGAATTCCAACAGATTAGCGAGGCATGACTTACCTTTGCTAAATCCATGTTGACTCTTCCCCATTAAGCCATGTTTATCAACATGCCCAGCGATTCTGTTCTTAATGATAGTTTCCACCATTTTGCCCGGCCCAGACGTCAAGTTTACTAGTCTGTAGTTTCCAGGATCACCTCTGGATCCCTTTTTAAATATTGGGGTTACATTTGCCACCCTCAAGTCCTCTGGTCCAGATTTTAGCAATTGGTTACAAATTACTAACAGTAAGGTCTGCAATTTCATATTTGAGTTCCTTCAGAACTCTGGGGTGAATACCATCTGGTCCTGGTGATTTGTTAGTATTTAGTTTGTCAGTTTGCTCTAGGACCTCCTCCAGAGTCACGTTGATTTGTGACAGCTCTTCCAATTCATCATTTACAAAGTAAGGTTCAGGTGTGGGTATCTCCCCAACATCCTCTGCAGTGAAGACCGAAGCAAAGAACTCATTCAGCTTCTCTGCAATGTCCTTTTCCTCCCTAAGCACCCCTTTCAGTCCCTGGTCATCTAACGCCCCAACTGACTCTCTAGCAGGCTTCCTGCTTCTGATGTACTTGAAAAAGATTTTATTATTAGTTTTAGCATCTTTAGCAAGCCCTCAAGTTCCTTTTTGGCCTGTTTTATTAACTTTTTACATCTACTTTGGCAATGGTTATACTCTTCCCTATTTACCTCTTTGGGATTCTTTTTCTATTTTTTAAAGGATGCCCTTTTGGCTCCAATAGCCTCATTCACCTCACCATTTATCCACACAGGCAGACATTTGGTTCTCTTCCTACCTTTCTTAATTTGTGGAATACATTTAATCTGAGCTTTCAAAAGGGTGTTTTTAATTGTGGAACTGTTAAGGTCCGTGCTACACTGGAGCAATTACTGCCTCCCCAAATCTAAAGTTTTTAAAACCAGGTCAGCTACACCAAAAATTGTCTGGAGCTTTATCACTGACCAGACTCCAGGCAGCCTGAACCATTTTAAATTAATCCCCAGAAAATCTGCTGAAGGTGGCTCTGAAAATGGGTGAAAACAGACATGACGCTGACCAACCGTTAACCACCCTTGGTGGTCATTTATGCATGTTGCAGGGCTGCATAGGGCACCAATACAGCCCTGCAACATGCATAAATAACCACCAAGGGTGGTTAGCATTATGTCTGTTTTCACCCAATGACTCACTAGACTTTGGGATGATGCCAAGGCAACCCCATCCCTCCCAAATATTTTCTGCTACCTCACTTCTGGAGAAGTAGAAAAGCATCATACTAAGTAAGTACAGCAATATCCCTGCTTACCCGACAGTAGTCTTCGAACTCTAAAGGAGAGGCAGTCCCCCAAATTAATTATTGTAGTGTCACCCCTGGCTTGTCTCCATGGAGTTTGAAAAAAGTAGATTAACTGAACCATTATCATTGAAGCTAGTTACAATCTGGGGGGGAAATTCTCCAGTGTATAGCAGACCTTGGACAAAATGTTCCAGACTCAAAACCCAACCTCTCAGTAGCTCCCTTCATAGTGGCTTAAGAAACATCAGCTCTCCCACAGCATGTTCAGGTGTAACTCCTTGCCGACACAAGGGCAGGGAGAAGCACACTAGTGCAATACCATGGCTGGGGATTCACACGTATGCTAGAGTGTCAGTCCCCTCGTCTTCTCACAGTAGTACCTACTCCAACCCCTGCCCTGGAGACACCACAGTAGAGGCTGGAGCTGGCAGTACTGTGGGCTTCTGTGCATTAGCAGTGCAGCAAGGAGAATGCTTTGTGAATACTAATGTGATTAGAGCAGCTGTTTCCAAACTTTTGTCTCCCTGATTTCATTTTGAGACTTAATATAATTCCATGACCCCAGACAGCAATCAAGACTTTCAAAGTATATGCTATATTGCTTGGGTTCCTGACCCCATCTGGGATCATGGGTTGTGGGAACCTCTGGATCAGAGAGTGATTTTCTTCTGCTGCCGTTCATGTTACACTGGCTTTGTGAGAGCAACAAACACGAGCAATTGTCCCAGTTTTTTAAGGAACATCATAGCCATGTTCACACAAACAGAAATATGGTTTTGGGACCGCAGCCACATGGGCAATACAACGTGGGAACGGATTTCCATAGGCAACCAGCAACTGGGACCTGGCTGGTGTCTCAACAGCAGTTCAAACTGACCCACAGCAAGCCATGAAGAGTCAGTGCAGGAATCAGGAAGATGGCAAGTGTTTCTGCTTTTCTGTAGAAGAATTCTTTCCCCTATCAGAATGTGGGACTGTGCCACACTGGCAGTCGAAGCACAGTGACTGACGGGAACGTGGAGGCAGAGTCTAAGCGGTAGAAAAGTGGCAGAATAAATGGAAGGATTGCCATTATAGTGAGTTTGGTCAGAGTGAGGATGGAGTTATTGACAAAGTCCTCTAGGGGTTGGGTTAGAGTCAGCTGAGGGAAAACAAATTAATTTAGGGACTGGAATGTTGATGTTAGAGTTAGCGAGGTGAAGAAAGGGGTTTAAAACATGAGCTTTATTGTCAGAGTAGTTCAGAAGGTGCTGTCATTAGCCTGGAATCACTGCAGCCACCACCTGATTGGCAACAGTTGTTGGTGGCTGGAAAGTTCTTGTAGGATAATTCAAGTTGGAGTTTTCCATTTCTCTGGTTGAGGTTTCAGTGTTGTGGGCAGCAAAAGGAGTGGCGGAAAGAAGCGGTCTTAATCATTGTCTCCTAAAGGTCTCATTTGAGCCATGCATTTGGGGGAAACAGAGCATGAGTAAGGACTATAAAATAAGTTAAGGAAAATGACCTAATATAGCTATATATTATAGGACTGAAGCTAATATATATTTTCAAAACTGTGTAAGTAACTTAGGAGTAGGAATCCCATTAATTTTCAGTGAGACTCCGATTCAGATCTTAAAAGCACCTATTTTGGCAGGATCATGTTGACTTCAGCTAGGCTGCTAAAGTGCCTAAGGGCACCAATCCGCCACCCACTGAAGTGACTGGCAAGACTTTCCATGACTTTAAGGGTGGGAAATTGTCCGGTAAGACCCCTGAAAATGGGATGCAGGCACTTCTGAAAATCTGAGTCAGAGGAAAATGCAAAAAGGCCCATGAATATAGTGGTAGATTTAAGGTAGAAATGGTTCTTTGGTGTCTAATGCCGAGGGTCAACGGGAATTATGCAGCTAAGTCCTTTTGAAAATCTACCTACCTCATGGCCACCCGTGATACCACATAGGGAATATGTGATGGTGTACTTTTATCAGAATGAATTACTCACAAGCGAGCTATGCAGATGGTTTTGAACACGTGCCAATGAATACTGACAAGTCCACTGAACACCAGTGTATTTTGGGTGGAAAAGAATGAAACATTTATGTGCTGAACTCCTTTTTAAAAACTTGGCTGCTTGGAGCTTCTCAGGGGATTGGAATGTCAGAAGTAGTTCCAGAGGGATGGATTAGTGAGCACAGTGCAGATGAGACACTAACATATTTTTGATAAAGGCAATTTATTACATTACTGTGCAATTTAATACATGGCTCTCTCTATCTTCTGTGGCCATGATCCTGAAATCACATACACCAGAGTAGCTTCAATAAAGTCAAGGGGACTAATCTGCAATAAATGGTTTGAGGATTGCAGCCTATATAATATTTAAATTATCATCACATAAGGTCATGTAAACATGACATAAATTCAATTCTGCCACTGAGTAACAGCATGATAAATTGTATTGAGCATGCTTTTTAAAATCACTCTAGTTGTGTTCTGACTTTTTCAAACTCCAAGCAGGTTCAAACAGTTGCCATTTGGATAAAAGAAAGTAAAACATTTTATGTATTTGTTTCCCCCTTTTCTCTACCAAGTCAAGATAGACTTAACATTAAAATTTGCATGTAGAATAGACCAGGCAGAAATCTTCAAACCACTTGCTCCAGAGTAGTTTCACTGAAGTCAAATGGGGATCTGCTCTGGAGTAAGCAGTTTGAGTATTGCAGCCCAAAGCAATTCATTTCTAAGAACAAAAGAAGTGCCATACCGGGTCTGATATTCTTTATTGTCGTTCCCGCCACCTTTTCTAATTCTACGTATTTTTTTAGATGGGGTGACCAGAAGTGTACATAATTGTCAAGGCGTGGGCACACCATAGACTTATATAGTGGCATTATATTTTCCATTTTATTTTCTGTTCCTTTCCCAATAATTACTAACTTTCTGTTTGCCTTTTCCACCACTGCTGGACATTAGCTGATGTTTTCAATGAACTGTCCACAATGACTCCAAGATTCTTTTCCTGAGTGGTAACTCCTAATTTAGAACCCATCGTTATGTACATATAATTAGGATTATTTTTTTCTCTGCATCACTTTGCACTTGTCAACTCAACTCTGAATTTAAGCTGAAATTTCATTACCCAGTCACGTCAGATCCTTTTGTAACTCTTTGCAGTCCACTTTGGATTTAGCTATCTTGAACAATTTGTCATCTGCAAATCTGGCAACCTCACTCCTCACCCCCTTTTTCAGATTATTAATGAATATGTTACACAGCACTGGTCTCCGTGCAGACTCATGAGGCACCCTGCTGTTACTTCTATTGTGAAAACAGACTGTTTATTCCTACCCTTTGTTTCCTATCTTTTAACCAGTTACTGATTCACAAGAGGACCCGTTCTCTTATCCCATGACTACTTAAGGTTTCTCAAAAGACTTTGATGAAGGGCCTTGTTAAAAGCTTTTTGAAAATCCAAATACACTACATCAACCAGATGTACCTACGTACTTGCTGACTTCCTCAAAGTATTCTAATAGTCTGGTGAGGCATGACTTCCCTTTACCAAAAACTATGATTTTTTTTCATTTCATCTTTAATTTATACCCCACACTCTCCCAACCAAAGTCGGCTCAAGGTGGCTCACATAAATAATAAATACAATATTAGGGTTTTTATCCCATGCAGGGGAAACCCAACACCAAATACAGCATAATACACAAGAAAACCCTACCCTCCCATTTAACATTTCAATAACAACATCTAACAATATGCCTTACTAACCCATCCCAATACCCTCTACCAGTATCAAACCATCCTTCCTTCCATCCCCTGCTGCCACCAGGGGTAGTCCTCCCTCTCCACCCCTCTCTCACCGGGGGGAGAGGAAGGCCTCCTCACAACTTTCACCAGTAGAAACCTCACATTGGGCAACCCCACCAGCGACCCCTCCATCCCAACCTCCAGGCCCGACAGAAGGGCACAACCAAAGGGCAGGCCCCTTTGATCTTGCCCCTTCGAGCCATGCCCCCGACACGCGCCTCCGGCACGGCCGGCAGCTGCCCCCGGTGTTATAGGGAGCGGCCTGGAAGGACCCCTCCCCAGGCCCCATCTGGGAGCGATGTTCCATGGCCCCTGGCTGGCCAACTGCCACACCCTGCCGCCAGTACCAGTCACTGATCTCAGCGCCGCCTCTAGGACCCTCCGACAGATGCCTGCAACGCTCCCCGTGGCCGCCCCCGGTGTTATGGGGAGTGGCCTGGAAGGAGCCCTCCCCAGACCCCACCCCTGAAAGGGGGAGGGGGAGAGGGAGCGATGTTCCATGGCCCCTGGCCTACGTCTCTTCTCCATCATGTCATGTTTGTCAATATGCCTAATAATTCTGTTATTTACAATGGTCTCCACCAATTTGCCTATAGAGGCTCACTGGGCCGTAATTTCTAGTTACCTCTGAAGCTTTTTTAGAAAATTGACATTATATTCAGCTCCAGATGCTGATTTTAGTGACAGGTTACATAGTACCGATAATGATTCAGCAAGTTCACATTTGAGTTTCTTCAAAACTTTTGAGAGAATATCATCTGATCCTGGTGACTTATTACTGTTCAGTTTACCAATCTGCTCTAAAACCTCCTGGTACCACATACATTTGTGAGTTTTTTAGATTCTTCACCTAAAAAGAAGAGCTAAAATCATAGAATCTTAGGCCCTTTTTACACAAGATGCACCCACTCATGCCCACAAAAGTCTGCTGAGTGGGCATGAGTGGGTGCCACCCGTGTGACTGCCACAGCAGGTGAGTGAGGATGCATTTGCACTCCCACGACCCACGCACCTCCACCAACATCCACCCACCGCCCCCGCATGGAACAACCAGGGAAAATTGAGGAATGTGTAGGGATGCATGGGGGATGGGGGGGGTGCCTGTGTACACCTACCCCCCTGCACTGCCCCCGCAGTGGCGTGCACACCCATCCCCCCGCAGTCACGGCCTGTGTAAAAAGGGTCTTAGAGCTGGAAGGGACCTCAAGGACTGACTAGTCCCTCTGCTTGGATGCAGAATGACTACAGCTACATTCCCAACAGGTGGCTGTCTGGCCTCTTCTTGAAAACCTCCAGCAACGGAGAGCCTACAACCCCCGTAGGCAGCTTGTTCCATCGCCGCCTGGCTCTTACAGTTAGGAAGTTTTTCCTGATATTTAATTGAAATCTACCTTCCTGTATTGTGTCCATTGTTTCTATTCCTGCCCTCTCCAGCAATGAAGAACAGTTCTTTGCCATCTTCTTGAGGACAGCCAATTAGATATTTGGAGACTGCTATCATGTCTCCCCTTAGTTCTTCTTTTTGTTAGGCTCAACATACCCAGTTCCTTCAACCTTTCCTCATAAGGAGGGGCAGTGTCTCAGGGATACGGTGGGGGGACTCCCTGTGTGAGAGAGAGTACGGGAGGTGTGGATGGGGAGGTTGGGGGTGAGGTCTCCCTCGCAGGCTGGGCAGGATTGCCAGGGAGTGGGGACCAGGGGGTTGACTGGTGGGAAGGCGTGGCCATTGGGGTCGTGATGGGCTGGGGGAAATATGGTCTCGGGGAGGGAGGGGAGGAGAGGAGATGGTAAGGCAGGAGAGGTGCCTAGTGCACATCCCGCTTGTCCCTCCCCTAGCGGATGAGCAAGTGAGTCAAGGTCAGGGGACCCACAGCCCATTTCTGATGCTGTTAAACGTGAGGTTGGTGGTGAATAAGGCAACAACAGTCCAGGAGGTGATCCTAGACTATGCCGCTGATCTCGCGTGTACCACAGAAACCTGGCTGGACAGTGAATCGGGGCCTATCTTGGCTGATCTTACTCCGGCCGGGTATTCCGTGCAGCACCAGCCACAGTTGGAGGGAGGGGGGTGGGCGGTGTAGCTTTGATTTTTAAAGAGGGGTGGTCTGTTCGGACGTATCCAGTGCAGACCATGGCAGGTATAGAAGGCCTCCATCTTGTGTTTGATTTGGCAGGGGGCAGTTGGGGCGTGCTGCTCGTTTACCGTGCACCCACCAGTAAGGCAGTCTCCCCACATGCTCTGGCAGAGGCAGTGTTGGAAGTGGTGTTGTGGTCCTCCAGGATGATAGTCTTGGGGGACCTCAACATTCACGCCAACGCTGTGCTCGGGGGAGCCGAGCAGGAGTTCATGGCCGCCATGGCAAACATGGGCCTGTCCCAGAGGGTCATCGGGCCTGACAAATCTTGGAGAACACACCTTAGACCTCGTGTTCTGCACTGGCCTTGAGGCGGGTGTTCCGTTAGCGGGGGAGATATCAACTGTGCCCTTGTTGTAGATGGACCATTACCTCCTACGGACCTCCCTTCTAGAGCATGTATGCCTCTGGCAGGGTGCGGGACCTATTAGGATGGTCCACCCCCAGAGACTGCGGTTTCTTGATGCTCTGGGGGAGTTACCCTCTGACCTTGACGACAGCCTCATCAATGACCTCATCAAGTTGTGGAATATCTTGCTGACAGAGGCCATCAATCAAACAGCTCCCAGGTGTCCGTTGCCCAGGTGACAGCCCCGTAGGTCCCCTTGGTTTACTGAGAAACTGCGGGTCCTGAAGCATGAGGGGCGACGGTTGGAGCGACGATGGTGTCGATCTCGCACTGAAGCTGACAGATTGCGACAAAGAGCTAGTTTACGAGCCTATGCTGTGGCTATGCGGACAGCAAAGAGGGAATTCTTTGTTGCCCTCATAGCGTCTGCTAAATCCCGTCCAGCGGAGCTGTTCCAGGTTGTGCGGGGGCTGGTCAGTCCGGCCTCCCTCAATCCTGGGGTTGAGTCATCATCTACCCGCTGTGACCTTTTCGCGGATTATTTTGCAGAAAAAAATTGGTCGTATTCACCAAGTCCTCAGTGCTGCACTTAAGACAGTAGAGGAGGTAGAGGATGTAGAAGCCCCGGTTTGTCCAATTTTATGGGATCAGTTTCAGTCGGTGACACCCGCTGACATGGTGGGGGTGCCTGGGGCTGTTCAAGTCACCTCTTGCGAATTAGATCTGTGCCCGTCCTGGCTGGTTAAAAACTGTCGGGAGATTTGGAAGCTGTTGCTGGCCGGGGTGGTCAATGCCTCCCTACAGGAGGGCAGGGTGCCGAGCCGTCTCAAGGAGGTGGTGGTGCAGCCCCTGCTCAAGAAACCATCGCTTGACATTGACTCCCCTGCCAGCTATCGGCCAGTCTCTAACCTTCCCTTTTTAGGGAAGGTTACTGAACGGATAGTGGCTCAATAGCTCCAGGAGCATCTTGATCGCACCATCCCATCTGTTTCAGTAAGGTGTTAATTTAAATACCCACGCATGAGAATTTAAAATTATCAGCATCTTAACTATTACATTCTTCATGCAAAAAAAGAAAAGAAAAAGAGGATGGAGGAGGAGGAGGATTACAAATCTGCAGATTGCTGCAAGCAACATCTCAAATTTTGTGCCACACATAGATGGCAGTTGCAGGTTTGCTAATCCTAACTGATTTGCTAATCCTAATGCCAAATGGCAAATGAGATTC
Organism: Sphenodon punctatus; assembly: GCA_003113815.1. NCBI lineage: Eukaryota > Metazoa > Chordata > Lepidosauria > Sphenodontia > Sphenodontidae > Sphenodon > Sphenodon punctatus. The sequence goes on from QEPC01008951.1 coordinate 4,411,204, forward strand.
AATGTGGACAAGTGCAAAGTGATGCAGATAGGGAAAAATAATCCAAACTATGCGTACACAATGCTGGGTACTAAGCTAGGAGTTACCACTCGGGAAAAGGATCCGTGGGTGGTTGTGGACAATACAATGAAATCCACAGCCCAGCGCGCAGCAACGGTCAAAAAAGCAAACAGAATGTTTGGAATTATTCGGAAGGGGATAGAGAATAAAACTGAGGATGTCATAATGCCTCTATACAAATCAATGGTGTGACCACACCTCAAATATTGTGTGCAGTTCTGGTTGCCCCATCTCAAAAAAGACATAGTGGAACTAGAAAAGGTACAGAGAAGGGCAACAAAAATGATCAAGGGCATGGAAGGGCTCCCGTATGAGGAGAGNATATGATAGAGGTCTATAAAATCATGAGTGGTGTGGAACTAATAAACAAGGAGCAGTTATTTACCCTCTCAGCTAGTACTAGAACTAGGGGACACTCCATGAAACTCATGGGTGGCAAGTTTAAAACAATAAAAGAAAATATTTTTTTCACTCAGCGTATAATTGGGTTGTGGAATCGACTGCCAGAGGCTGTGGTAAGGGCCAGTACTATAGCTGAGTTTAAAAGAGGTTTGGACAAGTTTCTGGGAGATAGATCCAGACAGGATCAGGGAACATGACGGGAGCTGGGGGAAAACAATAGGAAATGGATCCCCCCATTGTGACCTGTCGGGTGCTTCTCCCAAGCCACTGTGATTGGCCACTGTCAGAGACAGGATGCTGGGCTAGATGGGCCATTGGTCTGACGCAGTATGGCACTTATGTTCTTATTCAAAAGTAGCCAAATCTAGTAAAATCCTTAGCTGAAGTCCTGCAGAGGAAAAGCCAAGTTCAGGGAGTGCAGTGGAAGCGTGACATGCAGCAGCACAATCATACTTTGAAGAGCTGCAGAACCTACTTGTGGGTATAGTGCCTTATGTGGTACTTTCTTGTTCTCATTTTGCCACAGTCCTATACTACCACCTCTTTATTTCCAATCAAATACCTTGCCTTGCAAACAAATTTCCTTGTCAAATTGAGCCTGCATAGCGTCTAATCATGGAGCATACACATGGTATTTTAAATGCATCTGAGCTTTCCTTACAATCCTATTTCAGTTGTTCCTAACTTGTAAATTACCTTTTTGGCTGAACATTTTTTTTACAATTTATTTGAATAAAGGTTTGAACTTTAAAAAATGTAAGCAAAACAGGTGCCTCTGTGTTTTAATTTACGCAAAGGTGAAAAATATATCTTCTTTTTTCTAGGAGGTTCCCAGACTATGGATTAGAACCCCAAGTAGGGCCATGCCATCTGTGGATAGGGTCATGATCCTGACTGATAGTGGATCTACTCTGTAGATCTTTGGCTGTTTTTAAACGGGACATGCCCACGCAGGTCCGAGCACCCATCTGAAGGCAGCGTGGGTGGGCACACATTCCCATGACCCACATACCACCCACTCATGGTCCATTGGGGAAAAATCCAGGATACTCTGTGTGGGGGCAGAAGTGGGCAGCACATGGGTGGGGACACACTCCCAGCACATATCCATTCCGGTCCATTTAAATTCCCCCCATTCATTGGACGTGTGTTGATGCTCCACATGGTCCATGTGGACCTGCCCCCTAGCAATGCCCATTTAAAGATGGCATTTGTTGCCATCTTGGGTCATGGAATTATATTTAAGTCTCAAAATGGAATCATACAGGCAATGAGTCTTGGAACTACTACTTTACTGTGTAAAAAAATAATAATTAAGGCCTCCACACCAGCAGTAGCATTTACACAGGGGGTCTCTTGCATCCATGAGAAGCATCACAACAATCTTCAATAAAACTCCACACTGGCATTAGAGAGGACTCAAGTGGGCCTTATTGCAGGATCACAGCCTAAGACCTTTTTCTCCTCGTGTACACAAATCAATAAGTGGTTGACTTTCATAAGATTCAGGCCCTGATCAAACAATAAGGCCAGACAGCATGGATCCATCTACCAGCACAGAACCTTTCTGAAGTTAATACATGATCCATATCAGCAGACCTATTGTCCATAGGTTTTCTGGTGACTAATCCTCATTCAGGCTAATAAGAAGGTACCCTTCCTCCTGCCTGCCCCAAACAATATTCATATATGATTACTGCACATGTGCAGTAAAAAATGTCCACTTAGTTTATAAAGTCGATATTATTGAGACTATTTGTGTGTTGGGTGAGGAGGAGACTTACAGAATAATTTATACTTAGCGTGGACAGCTGGGTGAAGATTTCATGCTGTAGTTGTGTTTTGGAGATTTACAGTTGCTCAACATTTTACCATGCAAGTCTGGATTTATTCAAGAAAATCAGTGCAAAGGTTAGGGTTTTTCATTTCCTTTTCTCTCCTACAAAACCAACCAACCACAGAAACATCTGAAAATTAAATAATAAAGTTCTGGAGCAGCAGATTTTGGGGGTTCTGTTCTCAGCCCACATCCGCCCAGTCCCAGTGCCCCTCCTCCCGTCATCACTGCAACCGCACTGCCTCACGCATGCTGCCTGCAGCCTAGAAGGGGGATCCCCTCAATCTATCCCCACCTAGAGAAGCCCCGTTCCACCTCCGAGTCCCCCATAAACATGGTGGTGCTGAGAATGGACGAAGAGACTCTACTTCTGTGCTGGGCGCCGTCATGGTCTCCCTCCCTGCCTCAGACAGCAGCCCATGCACGCACCAGCCCTCTGCCCACTCTGGGAGTTGACGGCAGCCTGAGTTACCTAGGGGCACTAAAATCCTAAGACCGGCCCTGTCTATGTCAAGTTATTGAACCATTTAGGAAAGCGATTCTCCTGCAACAGTGATGAACACAGGTTAAAACTAGTTTACACTAGGCAAATCTATAGAACAAGGTTATTAATGTTAAAAATGACTGAGCAGAGAACAGGGAGTGGCAGTCACCAAGCACTCAAAGCTCCAGTTGTGGCGGCGCCTGCGCAGAAGAGCCCCGCACGGGACTTGGTGGGCGGAGCCAGAAAAGCACGCGCGAGGCGCACGGCAGTTGGGCGCCAGATCAGCAAGGAGGCAGACGCACCTGCCTTCTCTCCTGCAGAGCTAGCTGCGTAGTAAGGCCTACGCAGCAGGACAGAGCCTGAGGGTCTGACCGGAGACCCAGAGACTGAACCCTTCAGCGGGGATAAGGACTTGGGTGACACACCCACTGTATATAGTTGATACCCTGCCGGGTGAATAAACAGAGTTGAAGAAGCTCATGGTCTGTGAGTACTTGGCCTAGTAGCCCACAGCCCCTCGTGCCCTAGGCCCCCAGGGGTCTAGCCAGGGAGAACCCCCCACCAGAGCCCCACCTGGGGAGCCAGGCATCACATGGTGTCAGGAGTGGTCTTCACTCACCAGTGAAGGAGGAGACCCTAAAGATGGACCAGTTCAAGCTACCACCCCCTCTCAGTTTTGATGGGAATCTCGGGGAAAATTGGAGGAGATGGGAGCAACGGTTAATGCTCTACCTCACTGTTACTGAGGCAGCTAAGAAGTCAGAGGAGTACAAGGTAGCGGTTGCTCTGCATTGTCTAGGAGACAAGGCCCTAGAAGTATACAATACCCTACCAAATGTGTTTGCAGACCCGGTCAAGCAGACCCTAGCAGAGCTCCTCAGTACCCTACAGGATTACTGTGTCCCTAAGAAGAACCCTGTATTTGAGCGGTTCCAATTCTGGCAGCTCCAGTTTGATGAAAACGTGGGGATTGATCCCTTCCTCACAGCCCTCCGTGAGAAGGCACAGCATTGTGAATTTGGCCCAACTGTGGACCTGATGCTCAGGGACAAGATTATGTTCAGCATCCCTGATCCCAAGCTAAAAGAAAGGCTGTTGGAGAAACCAGACCTCACCCTCACCCAGGCTGTGGACATCTGTCGCATAAAGGCCATTATACGGGCTCAAGCCACGGCAATGTCCACTGAGCCGCAGGTCCTAGCAGTGTCCCCCCACTTGGTGGCCACCTCACAAAAGCCCCCACCGAAGAGAGAGACCAGCCCGCCCCAGCCGAGGGACTCGCAAGCCTCTCGACGCCCATGCAGAAGATGTGGACACCAGCATGATCCCCAACAATGCCCTGCATACGGGCAGACATGTCGCCGGTGTGGGGGGAAGAACCACTTCGCCAAGGTCTGCAGAGCTAGAATCCCTGCACGCACCAGCACGGTCAATGCAGTGCACGTAGGGGCTTCAACCTTATCCAGCCCTGACAACATTCGATACTCGGATGACCCCTGGCACTGCAGGATCCGGGTAGGCGAATACCCGGTGATGTTCAAGCTGGACACCGGAGCAGACACCAACATCATTCCTGCACGAATTGCAAGGAATCTACCGGCACACATTCGTCATGATGCACCACACATCACTCTCGTAGTCGTTGGGGGAGGAAGAATCACCCCCCAAGCTAAACTTCACGCCAAGTGCTCCACGGCAACCGCCAGCGCATTACTCTCGATCTACGTCATCGACTCCCAAGACCCACCCTTGCTCGGCCGACAGACATGCCTCGCCCTGAATCTAATCCGACGATTCCATGCACTGTCCTCGAGCTCACCAAAGTTGGATGCAGACATCCTTGCCAGCTACGCAGACGTGATGGGAGGACTTGGCCAGTTTCCTGGGACACATCACATCTACCTGGACCCCTCCGTACCCCCCAGGATACATGGGTGTCGCAAAATCCCATTTGCTGTCCAGGAGCAGCTTAGAAGCACACTGGCAGAACTGGAGAAGGCAGGCGTGATCTCCAGGGTGACGAAGCCTACCCCATGGGTGAGCAGCCTAGTTGTGACACAAAAGAAGAATGGGTCCCTAAGGATTTGCCTAGACCCAAGGGACCTAAACAAAGCAGTCCGCCGACAACACTTTAACATCCCAACCGTAGAGGAGGTTCAAAGGAAACTAGCAGGGAAATCGATATTCACCATCTTGGATGAAAAAGATGGCTATTGGCAAGTGGTATTGGATAGACCATCGGCTGAGCTGTGCACCTTCAACACCCCATGGGGAAGGTACCATTTCAACAGGCTGCCCTTCGGCATCAAATCAGCGAGCGAGGTATTCCAACAAAAGAACCACGAGAGCTTTGGGGACATTCCAGGTGTGCACATCATAGCTGATGACATGCTGATTGCAGCCTCGTCCAAGACAGAGCATGACCGCATACTGAAGCAGGTGCTACAGCGGGCCAGAGAAAAAGGGGTCAGGTTTAACAAAGAGAAAATCCAATACATGGTGGGTCGAGTGAAGTACATGGGACATATCTTCTCCGAGAAAGGAGTTCAACTGGATGAAGACAAAGTTGCAGCGGTGCAGAACCTAGCAGCCCCTCAAGACAAGAAAGCACTGCAACGAATCTTGGGCACAGTCCAATACCTGGCCCAATACATTGCAAATGAGTCAGCAATGACCGCTCCATTGAGAACCCTACTGTGCAAGGATTTATTGTGGACCTGGGATGACAATCATCAGCAGGCCCTGGATGCCCTGAAACGAGCTATCTCAACGGCCCCGGTGCTCAGATACTCTGACCCGAGCAAGAGGTCAGTCATACAGGCGGAGGACACCTCTAAAGACGGACTGAGAGCGTGTCTGTCCCACGATGGTCACCCGATAGCTTATGCATCCAGATCACTCACACCGGCTGAGCAAAATTATGCTCAAATAGAGAAGGAACTCCTGGCTATCCTTTTTGCCATGGTCAAATTCCACCAATATATATACGGAACCACGGTCATGGTCCAGTCTGACCACAAACCCCTGGAGGCAATCATTGAAAAGCCCATAGGGCAAGCTCCAGCTAGACTACAGTTCATGCTGCTCCAGCTGCAAAAATATGACTTGGAGTTGGAATACACGAAGGGAACCAGCATGCACATAGCGGACACACTGTCCAGAGCACCAGTTGATTCGCCCGAAACTCCCAAGCTGGACCTCCAGGAGGAGAAGGTGATATATCACACCAAAACCACGATGCCACTGAGTGACACTCTCCTTCGCCAACTGCAGGATCATACTCAACAGGACCCCATCCTGAACAGCCTGCAGTCCCTACACAGTCGAGGTTGGCCTCACCATGCGAAGTCAGTTGTGCCATCGCTCAGACCATATTGGCCCCTCCGACATGACTTGTGGCTGGAAGATGGTCTCCTTATGGTGAAAAACAAAATAATAATTCCAGAGGACTCCAGACAGGACATGTTGAGGAGAATACACATCCCACACCAAGGAGCTCAGCGATCCAAGGCTAGGGCGAGGACCCTCATGTACTGGCCCAACATGGCGAGGGACATCGAATAGTGGGTAGCAGGGTGCAACCCATGCCAAGAAGCGAGGCCAGCTCAGCAAGCTGAACCCATGGTGCCACACCACATACCAGAGTTACCATGGCTCAAAGTAGCTGTGGACATCTTTGACCTACAGCAACAAGCATACATGGTAATCGTGGACTACTTTTCTACATATCCCGAAGTAATCCATTTACCAGACAAGACGGCCTGGTCTATAATTGAACGACTCAAGGCGATCTTCGCAAGACACGGAATCCCCAAGGAGATGGTCTGCGACCACTCCCCGTTTGCCTGCCAAGCCATGCAGCAATTCGTCATGGACTGGGGCTTCTCACTTACCCACTCGAATCCCATGTACCCCCAATCCAATGGACAAGCGGAGCGGATGGTGCAGACAGTGAAAGCCATGCTTAAGAAATCAATGAAAGATGGCACGGACCCTCGACTGGCACTACTCTATCTGCGAAACACGCCCATATCAGGCACACCGTTTGCCCCTGCACAACTGCTTATGGGACACGTACTTCGCAGCACTCTGCCAGCAACCACCTCAGTCCTCACACCAATGGTACCCCAAGGCGCGCATGAGACACTATGCAAGCAGCAAGAGAAGCAAAAGGTTTGCTATGACAGGCGAGCTCGTCCCCTTCCCCCCCCTAGCCATAGGGGACACAATTCATATGGCCACTCCGAATGGATGGCAACCAGCCACAGTGGTAGCCAAACGGCCGGAACCACGATCCTACATGGTGAAAACCCCCCAGGGGGCCACATATCGCTGAAACCGGCGACACTTGAGGCGGGCTGAGAGCCCCTCTGAGCTATGCTCAACCTACAACCCACCGCTGACACTGCAACACAGGAGCTGCCCCTACCAGCACCCGTTGCACAGGAACCACAGCCAGCAACGGTCAGCGATCCTGTTACCGACAGCCCTCCGGAGTCTCCAACTACGAGTGAGATTCCCGGAACCCCTGACAGTCGCCGCCAGCGTGTCAGGAACGTTCGAGGCCGCGTAGGGAAACACGTCTCCCAACCCGCCTGCAAGATTACTACGTGGGGCAGTGGTAAAGACTGCCTCCCACGATGAGTCAAGTACTAGCAACCTCTGACTCTAGCGCATGCAAGCGATCATTGCACGTATCCTCTGCTAGGGTTAAGAGGGGCTTCGTGCGGTGCACATGGGTGAAATGGGGCTTCGCCACTGGACAGGGGGGATGTGGCGGCGCCTGCGCAGCAGAGCGCCGCACGGGACTTGGTGGGCGGAGCCAGAAAAGCACAAGTGAGGCGCACGGCAGTTAGGCGCCAGATCAGCAAGGAGGCAGACGCACCTGCCTTCTCTCCTGCAGAGCTAGCTGCGTAGGAAGGCCTACGCAGCAGGACAGAGCCTGAGGGTCTGACCGGAGACCCAGAGACTGAACCCCTCAGCGGGGATAAGGACTTGGGTGACACACCCATTGTATATAGTTGATACCCTGCCGGGTGAATAAAAAGAGTTGAAGAAGCTCGTGGTCTGTGAGTACTTGGCCTAGTAGCCCACAGCCCCTCGTGCCCTAGGCCCCCAGGGGTCTAGCCAGGGAGAACCCCCCCCACCAGAGCCCCACCTGGGGAGCCGGGCATCACACAGTAGTCAGACTTATTTCTCCCAGTGATCTAGGTTCACACTTCCCCCCACATCCCCTTGCCATGCTGTTTGCCACCGGTGCCAATATCCTAGCTATGGGTCTGCTGCTAGCCTGGCAGCATCGCTTGGGATCGCACAAAGGAGTAAGACACACACACCCCGCCCCCAATATGGGGAGCTGGCTCAGTGGGGCTGCAGGAGGCAGCGCTGGAAGGAGGGAGGCTTAAGAGCTGCGCTGTGTTGGGAGGAGAAAATGATGGGACTAAGAGGGGGATAAGGTAAACCTCCCGGTCCGGGCTGTGTGCGAGACGATTCCCGGGAGCCCGGGCTGCGTTTGGGAAGCCGGCATAGCAAGGGTTAATCCGGGCTGCTGTGAATGGGCCGCGTGTTGCCAGGGTGACGGCTCGGAGTGTTCCGGCTCGTAGAGGCAGCGCGGTTACGGGGGGGAGGTTGCAGCCGCCGCCAGGCCCAGCCCAGCGCCGCCTCCTCCTCCCCCCCTCCCCTCCGCACGCCCGGCCTGAGCGCGGCGCCGGGGCCCAGCAGCCGGCGAACGAGCGCAGCGCGGAGGAGCGGATCGCGGTGGCGGCGGCAGAAGAGCCCGGGCCTGGCTGGAGTGTCGCTGCGCGGATGCGCTGCGGCCCCCTGTCTTCCTCCCCCCAGGCCGGGGCAGCGGGATGCGGCGGGCGGCCCGGGACTGCGGCGGGCGCTGAGAAGCGGCGGCGGCTCGGAGACAAAGGAGACGGCGGCGGCGGGTCTCGGAGCCGGCCCCGGGACCCAGCACGAGCCCGGGGGAGGCGGCACCATGAGGTGAGGGGCCGCCCGGCGGCAGCAGCAGCAGCGCGGGAGCGGCAGGAGCAGCGGGGCCCGCCCGGCACGGCGGGGGTAGAGGCGGCCGCAGACACCGCGCCAGAGCTGGGCCGGGCCGGGCCCTTCCTTCCCGGAGCAGCGTCCCCCGGCCTGTCACGGGGGCGGCGATGTGAGGCGCCGCCGGGAGCAGCCGAGGAGAAGACTCAGAGGGAGGAGGAGGCTGCAGCGCAGCAGCCGAGCGGGGCGGCCGGGCGGCCTGGGCCGAGTAGCAGCGGGGACCCGGCGGGGGCGGGAGCGGCAGCCGCCGCCGGGCTCGGGTCGCTGGCCGGAGCCGGGCCGATGGAGACGCACATCTCGTGCCTGTTCCCGGAGCTGCTGGCCATGATCTTCGGGTACCTGGAGGTGCGGGACAAGGGCCGCGCGGCGCAGGTGTGCACGGCCTGGCGGGACGCCGCCTACCACCGCTCGGTGTGGCGGGGCGTGGAGGCCAAGCTGCACCTGCGCCGCGCCAACCCCTCGCTCTTCCCCAGCCTGGCGGCGCGGGGCATCCGGCGGGTGCAGATCCTGTCGCTGCGCCGCAGCCTGAGCTACGTGATCCAGGGCATGGCCGAGATTGAGAGCCTCAACCTGAGTGGCTGCTACAACCTCACCGACAACGGGCTGGGCCACGCCTTCGTGGCGGAGATCAGCTCGCTGCGGGCGCTCAACCTCAGCCTCTGCAAGCAGATCACCGACAGCAGCCTGGGCCGCATCGCCCAATACCTCAAGGGCTTGGAGGTGTTGGAGCTGGGGGGCTGCAGCAACATCACCAACACCGGGCTTCTGCTCATTGCCTGGGGCCTGCAGCGCCTCAAGAGCCTCAACCTGCGCTCCTGCCGCCACCTCTCTGACGTGGGCATTGGGCATCTGGCGGGCATGACCCGTAGCGCAGCGGAGGGTTGCTTGGGCCTGGAGCAGCTCACGCTGCAGGACTGCCAGAAACTCAGTGACCTCTCTCTCAAGCACCTGGCTCGGGGGCTTGGCCGCCTCCGCCAGCTCAACCTCAGCTTCTGTGGGGGCATCTCGGATTGCGGGCTGCAGCACCTGTCACACATGTCGAGCCTGCGCAGCCTCAACCTGCGCTCCTGTGACAACATCAGTGACACTGACATCATGCACCTGGCCATGGGCAGCCTGCCCCTCACTGCCCTGGATGTCTCCTTCTGTGACAAGGTGGGGGACAAGAGCCTGACCCATATCGCACAGGGCCTGGATGGGCTGCGTTCCCTCTCCCTCTGCTCCTGCCACATCAGTGATGAGGGCATCAACCGCATGGTGCGCCAGATGCACGGCCTTCGCACCCTCAACATTGGTCAGTGTGTCCGCATCACTGACAGGGGCCTGGAGCTCATCGCTGAGCATCTCAGCCAACTGACAGGCATTGACCTCTATGGCTGTACCCGCATCACCAAGCGGGGCCTAGAGCGTATCACCCAGCTGCCATGCCTCAAGGTGCTCAACCTCGGACTCTGGCAAATGACTGAGAGCGAGAAGGTCAGGTGATAGGAGGGGGCACCCCGGAGATGCCCACCCCTCCGGAGGGACTTGTTGACGGACTGACTGACTGCTGCAATGGAGAAAAGAGAGAGAGAAGGACATGCACAGAGCCATACCACCTACCCACCCCTGCATTTGGAGAGAGGGAAATTTTTCCCATCCCTTGTTACCCACCTACATCTGCACTGGGGGCAGTTTGAAAGGGGGGGGGCAGAGAAGAGAACCCCATTCTTTATGCCACACCTTGGTGGGATTGACTGTATCCCTCCCTTGTCCTTCTCTATATTGTGGATAAAGCTTCTCAATTTTATGCACTGTGGATGGATACTACACTCTTCCCCCCCCCCCCCCCCCCCCAATCTGATTCCACCCTCTTTTGCACTAGGGATGGATGAAGAAATCTGCCCCGTCCCCAAATCCTAGTCTTTGCTGTGGAAAGAGATAGAGGCTCTTTCCCAAAATCTTAGTAGCTACACATTTTCGATAGCCACCCACCTCATTCCTTCTGCAGTGGGAATAGACAGTTCCTAGACACATCATTCCAGCTTTCCCCTCCACCCCCGCCAGGCATCTGTCTCGAGGAAATGTGACAGACATACCCCTTTTCAGCCATACAGATGTCTTCCATTCCCCTCCCCCATCATTTTCCGTTCCGCCCACTTTCCCCTGGTCCTAGTTCTCCAGTATATTGAGAGCAGGGCCAGCTATGCTATTTTCTTTTCTTTCTAGACTGGGTGCACAGACATGTTTCTCTGCCTCCCTGCACTGGGCTTGGAACTGAAACCTAGGCACCATTCTCTCTGCCTAATGTTTCTGCAGTGGGCATGAAGATTCCTTCCCAATGCTTCTCTCACTCCCCTATCACCAGCCCACATCATTTCCAACTCTTTTTCTCTTAAGAGAGATTCCAACTGTTCACACTACTCTTTCTCCCCTCCCCTTCATCAGAAGGATGGAGTCATCTTAGTCCCACATATTCCTCTCCCCCATCCTCTTTGTGGGCTGTGGGGGAATACATATCCAACCACATATCCATTTTCCCCCCTGGAGTGGGGTGGGGAAGGGTGAATGGGAGCCAGGGTGACCACCTCCACCCAAGGGATTTACGGAAAAGTCTCCAGCTTCATTTCCACTTTCATTTGAGATACTGTGACTTGGTTTTATTTCTAAATTCATAAAAGCTACTACTCCCAAATGCCCTCTTTCCCCAGCTTCTCTCCTGGCCCCTGCCTGAAATCCTGTAACCAATCCCAGTTTTTCATCTATTCGCCTAGCTTCACAGTATTCATTTTTCTTACATGGGTTTATTTTTAAGGCCGTTTGAAGTCGCTGTTCTTGTGGATTTTTAAGTACTTTTTTTTCTGCTGAATATATTCTCTCTCTATAAATATATATATATAATGTCTGGCTACCTCGTTTTGTTACTTTTCGTTTTTTGCAAAAGCCCTGGAATTATTACAAGAAAGCGATGTTGCGAGACACACATTTTTGTGCCTAGACTGGAAAGATGCCCTTTGGGTTTGTACTTCTTCCCTCATTCCCAGCCATACGCCTCCCACCATCACATGCTGGTTGTGCCTCTCCTTCCCTCTCCCAGTGAGGTTTTGCGGACCCAACTGTGCTTCTGCAGGGTTTTTTTGGGTTGTTTTTTTTTGCTAGCACAAATGTGTAATGTGCAGATCCATAATGATGATTGGACTAGAGTTAAAAGCAATGTGAAATGCAAGTTCAGTTCTTAAATATAAATATCTATATATGCAACTGTTCCCACTCCCAACTCCCTTTCTCTTCCTTCCCTCTCAAATCACTTACAGAAGAGAGGTCATTGCATGTGGCTTCCTGTTTGGAAGTGGAGAGAAGAGCAGAGCAGCACGGCCTGGGGGTTGTAATGTGAAGGGAAGGAGACTAGAATTCATCTCTTATCTCTGTTCTGTCAATAAAATGGAGCTAGTTCTTTTAGCCCCCCCCCCCCTTTAAAGAGGAATAAGGAAAAACGGCCTTTTTTGTGGCTTTTCAAATTCTCAAATCCTACTGTAATACAGACCATGGAGTTCAAACAAACCCAGAGACCCCTATGGATTAATTGTACTGTTTGTGAATTTGTATAAAAATAACAAAGATCCTCTCAAAACATTTTATATTCTTACAGTAAAAGCTTAAGCTGATATTTATATAAAAAAGGAAATATGAAGTATGTTTTTGGAAAAAAAAGCTGTTTTTGAAAAAAAAAAAAGCTGTATTTGTGTTCTTTGCCTTATAAGGCAGGTATCTTGTCCAGTGATTGCGAGGAGCATGTGTATAGAGCTGAAGCTGGCTTGGATGAGTGATTTTGGTCTAACCAAGTAAAAGGAAATGGAGAGTCTGGACCCTCCAGTGCAGGATGTCAAGTAATGTCATAGTTTAAAGCTGATAACAGATCACTGCTTGCTTTGGAAGGACCAGCCTTGTCTAACTTATTAGACTGCGCATATAGATATGGTTAATTTGTAGTTCATCTCCTCCACTGCTAATTCTTGATTTTGGTTTTGGGAAAACTGAAGCTGATAAAACTGAAAAGGTTAAAAAAATATTTTTACAAAAGACTAATCGCAGTGTTTCTGTGGATTTCCCCCTCTCATAAACATTCCCTTGCAAGGTTCACATCCCAGACATTGGTTTCATGCTAATGCATGAAAACCTGGAAGTGAATGAGGAAAAAAACCTGAAACTGCCTAGTTGTGGATTATCCAAGGTTGAGATAAAATAAAAGTAAATATTTCAAACTGCTTAAATTGGAAAAGATGTCAGTTATACCATAACAATCTTTTTAGAATGTGACTTTTACCCTGACAGTGTCCCTTTCAGACTTCTATGATGTGGGGTTTTTATTGTTCAAGATGGGGGTTTAAGTACTGTTAGAAGACATGAAACAAAGCTTTTCTCTAAGTTTTGTAGAAGGGCTTTCTATACCCTCCCCCTCATTAAAGGAGGGGCTGGGGATAGAGAGAATGTGAAATGGTGGAAAGAGTCGAAGCCATTCATTGTTCAGGAAAGTTAAAAGAGGAGCTGGCCTTGCTTGCTTGTTCAGTCATGCATACTGAATCTCACCGTGTGAGGGTCCCTATGGAAAGGCGGAGGCTGGTTCTTCCCCGCTTTTTAACATTCCTCTCAAGGCCTGGCTGCATTTAAGCTGCTTTCCTCCGTGCAGAGGGAGGGAGATGTGGGGGATGGTCTGAGGTCCTATACATTTGCATTTTAAGCACTTCCAGTGCTGTCACAGGCCACTTTGTTTCATCCAAACTATTCAATCCTAGTGAGTGCCTCACCCAATGTGCCCCAAGTCCGCAAACTGGCCATAACATGTCCCTAGCAAAGGGGCTGTAGCTGCCTCCAGTGGTAACCTGGTTAGGACCACTTTCACTTTATATTTGTATGTATTTGATAGGCCAAAGTATTCCTAATTCCCTGGCTTGCATTGAAGCACAGCAAAGGGAAGGAGGTGGTATCTTCCAGTTTAATAAAACCTCAGCCTTCTGCTTCCTCTTAGGAAGGTGGACCTCAGGAGAAAGGCTAGCACCTAGACTACTGTTACTGGGTTTAAAAATAAATAAATAAAAAAAATAAATGAAAAACCCACCCAAAAAACCTTTCCAGCTTTCTCGTGTGAGTACATCACAAAAGCTGCATTGTTCTGTCTGAGGAAAGCCACCACAGATGGCTCTAATTGAGCCTGACACTATATCCATCTTCCTTGGAGAGAGGTGTGAAGACTGTTTCTACCCTGTCTGGTTTTGGGGAGGGATTTTTTTTTTAAAGTTTACAATACCTTTTTGGCTGAAAAGAGAATGTGTGAGTCCTAGTAAACAATAGGAATTCCAGACCAGGTTCCAGTGGATGTTTTAATGTTCAATTTTGCATATCTCTTGCCTGGGGCTTATTAAAGCTGAATTCTAAGGAAAATCTAGAGAGCAAGCAGCAGTTAAAGAGAGTGCCAGTTCTGTCTACTCCACCATGGATAATATCTGAGCCAAAGGAGCCAAATTTATCGGCCTGTAACCATTTTTATGTGAACCTTTATGCCATCGTAAAGTTGAACACTACATAGTTCTAAGGCAGAAATGTTGTTTGTTGTTTCCCCTCTCTCAAAAGAAGTTGGGTGGCCCAACATGCTTTTTAAATAGAAAGAAAGCTTTAGGAAATTGTGCTGAAGCCAGAGCCTTCCTAGAGCCCATTTTTAAGAGCAACCAGATACTATTGCTCTTCCTGAGTAGGAGTAGAAGGCGTTGGGGCTACCTATGCTCACCGAGGGCAAATCTGACATGTCTTGCTATTGAGAGTGGTCTAAGCTGGAAAGTATCCATGTTTAGTCATAAGGAGCAATTTTCTAAAAATGCATGGACCCTACCAAAAAGGGAACAGAAGAATAATCATTAACAAATGGTTCCTTCAGGCCATGATCCTCAAATCATACTCCAGAGTAAATGGTATAAAGACAGCTGCTTCAGTCTCTTATTCCCTGATGTAGACAAGTTAATGTGTGCACCCATCATTTATTCCTTAACCTGAACATGAGTCACTCCAGAGGTCCCATCAAACATGAGTTGGTAAAACGGATTGGGAGCTTTTCCCCTCCTGTAGCTCACTTTGAAAATTAGTTCCAACTCTACAGCTATGGTGGGGAGCACTTAAGGGGGGGGTATGCTGAAGATCATGGATCCATCTCCTATCCTTGAGTGCATACTAATCTTTGCTCTCTTTCCTCTGGTTGCACTCCAATGCTTGAGAGTAGGGGCCAAATCCAGGAATGAGAAAAGGTCCAAATAAAAATGAGCTATGGGTTATATTTGGCTCTTGGGCCAGGAGCTCCCCACCGCTGCAGAGGTACCACCAAATAGTAAAAATGCTGCTAGAGGGAATTGGGACTCTTCCATTTGTATAATTCAAACAGAACTTGCCCAAGCATTGTCCAAGGCCCACAAAGGGGAGAACATGTGTCAGAGGCTCGGTTATGGGACGGGAGCATGAGAACTGCCACACTGGACAGATCAACAGTCCATCCAGACCAGTATCCTGTCTCATAGTGTCCAGGACTAGATGCTTTTCTCACGCATTCCTGGCTTTTGGCAGTTGGAAGTCTCATTCCCTAGCCATCTTGGTTAATGCCCATCAATAAGCCTATTTTCCATAAACTTGTCCAATCCATTTTGGAGTCCGGTTATACTAATGGCCTTCACAACATCCCAAAGCAATGCATTCTATAGACTAATAGGGCATTGTGGGGAGCATTTTGGTTCAATTTTTAACCCCTGTCCTGCTTGTAAATTTCACTGGACAGTCCCTATTTTTAATATTTTGATAGAGGACAAATAACTCCCTATATTCTTTCTCAGGATTCAGGATTTTTTGAACCTCATATTCCCCATCAGTTGTCTTGTTCTTAGCTGAAGAGCCCTAATTATTATTATTATTATTATTATTATTAACAAACATTTATATAGCGCCAGCAGTGTACCTGGCACTTTACAAAGTAATAAAATAGACAAAGTCCCTGCCCCTAGGGCTCACAATCTGAGAGACAGGAGCTGGGGGAGAGACTTAGGAAGGGGAACAGAGGGAGAGACAAGGGGTCTAACATTCATGAAGATGCGAGGTCTCAAGTGCACGTACTTGGCTTGGTTACGATGAGAATGACAGCAGGCAGGTCCATGTTGCAAGGATAAGGGTAAACCGATCGTAGGTATAGGAATAGTGGCTCAGCAGGATAAAGAGTCAGACACAGCAGAGCGAAAGAGGTGAGCCCTAGTATTTTTAGCCTCTCCTCACATGAATGTTCTATATCTTTGATCATTGTGGTTGCCCTTCGCTGTACAGCCTAGTTGTAGGATATCCCTTTTGAGATGGAGTGACCGGGACCACACAGAATAGTGATCGGGACTTCTAGCTCTACTTCCTACCCCAAGCATTGAAAGACAGGTCAGGGTAAGGGAGTAGATGAGGGCATGCACACAAGGCTAGGAGCTGGACCTTCCTCTTCCTGAATACAATCCCCCACCCCCAATTTCTATGCAGTCCTCAGAGCTTGTACTAATTTTCAAAGTGGTCCCTGGGAGGAAAAAGATTCTCCACCCTTTGCATATAGCATTTGAGGTTTGGGTGTACCATGCATATAGAGTTGCATTGTGATATGCTCTTTTATTTTCTATCCCAATAATTCCTAGCATTGTTCATCTCTTTTGGCTGCTGCTACACATTGAGCCTGTGAAGGATGAACGTGATGCTTCACCATCTCCCTTCTCTACCCCTGAAGTAAATAGCAGAACTCCCATTCCCTGCAGTAGCAGTGAATTAGGCCCTATCTTTTCCCCCTATCTGAAATATAAGAAAAGCTATTATTTGTTGTTGCTTATAGAAGGCCAGCAATTACCTGATGCTGTCCAATCATTAGAGACAAGTCTCTGCCCCAAGGGGCTTACAATCTAGGCTGGACAAGGGAAAGACGGGTACATTCAGGAAGCTGAGAAGAGGCAGGTGTGTGTGCTTGGCTTAATGAATGGAAGAATGGGACCTTGAATGAAAGGATGGCATCAGTAACCACTTTCTGACCAGTCTAGGGGGAGCCAATTGAGGATTAATGTAGACTTGGGATTGTAATGAAACTGGACAAAGATGTATTCTGTAGCTGCATTGACCATGGACCAAATGATGATAGGGTAACAGGAAAGGGTTAATGTAAAAAGCAGTGTCTAAGTCAAAGAATTTTTTCTAAAGTGAGAATAAGTTAGCACAGCTGGCTACTAGCATCTCAAAGGAATGTGCTTGTTCCCTTAGATCGGCTGGGCTGCCTGAACACTCAAGCCTGGTTCTTGCAAAGTAGGGGCTTTTGTTTTTCTCACTCTCCCTCCTTCAATAAATCCCACTTCTTTAGCCAGCAGCTATTTAATATTGCCATCTGCAAAGAAAAGATAATCAATAAACTTGACTGGATGGCTGAGGCTGTAAGCTGAAGACCCCTAAGGACGCCCACTAGGCAGGATGCCAAGGCTGCTGGCATGATTGCATAATGCTCCTCCCTGCAGTGTCCAGCCATAACTGCCGTCCTGCTGAATTCCCCAGCCCTAAGCTGCATGAAATAAAGAACTAGAGGTGGTTTTTCAGCTTCCTCTGCC
Source organism: Sphenodon punctatus (assembly GCA_003113815.1). Taxonomy (NCBI): domain Eukaryota; kingdom Metazoa; phylum Chordata; class Lepidosauria; order Sphenodontia; family Sphenodontidae; genus Sphenodon; species Sphenodon punctatus. The sequence continues at coordinate 4,428,653 of QEPC01008951.1, forward strand.
AGAAGTTAGATTCCTTCCACTTTTGGCAGGAATTCCCCCCCCCCCCCCCCGCTTTTCCCCAACCCTGCTCTTTAATTAAAATCTCCAAAGCACATTAACTAAATGCCAATTCAACCTTAAATAGCATTTCAGCGATTTCATAATGATCCAGATCTGACTTGTCTTTTCAAAGAGAAATGAAGATCAGGAAAGGGGATAATATTTTTTAATACCTGGGTTTCCTAACATTGAGTGAGCTTGGAATCTGGGACTGGGAGAGTGCAACATGAGTGCCTGTCTGAACCCAGGAATTAAGGGAACATGTGTTTCCTTTCTCCTGAGCAAAGACTGCGGCACACAGGCAGGTTCTGAGAGAGAAATGGTCTCAGAAGACCTCGGTTTTGTTCATACAACCCCCCCCCCAATGCAATTATGCTAACATTTTGTGGTAAAGTGTGTGGTTGCTAGCCCCAAAGTCTTTTTGGATAGTGTGTGATTATTTGGCAGAGGGGTTAACTTACCTCTGTCCGTCCAAGAAGTGTTTGTGTCAGTGCTGGCTGCGTGGTAAACATTTCTCCAGCCACATCTATATTATTTATATACTGCAAGCAATGTACATGGCACTGTACAATCAGTAGTTAGAGACAGATCCCTACCCCAAGGGGCGTTACAATCTAGGAAAGACAAGGGAGGGGAGACCATCGGGAGAGACGGGGATACATTCGTTCTAGGAAAGAGGAAGACTCTGAATGAAGGATGGAAGAGGAGGCATCCGTATATATGCATTTTAGTGACCTTCACAGCCATAATGCACAGCAAGGTGTTCTAGAATCAAGTCTCTTGGACTATGCTTTCTTCCTCTCCCTGGGCCAGGTTTGGGAAAAATTCCCTACCCCAAGAGCCACATACCAAAATCTTCATATGGCTGAGAGCCACAAGCCACACCTGCATTCATGCACACCCAGACCTCTCCTGCTTTGTGACTAGCTGGGGGAGATGGTCCTCGGTGGTCCTGGTTGCTAAGGTGCTCAGGAACAGCCGTAATTGAGCTGCTGAGACTCGGGTGCGATGAAGTCAGTCACGAGACCATTAAGGGAGCTCAGGGCCAGCGCGAGCTGCACTTCAAAAACCACACTTGAATATGCAGCTCCTGAGCCAGTTTGTCTATCACTGCCCTAGGCTGTGAGGTAAATTTGGGGTAGCCATGAGATAACTTACCAAGGGGTAAACATATTTGTGTATCCACTGCAGGGTTTGGGTTACCTTACTTGGGGGCTTATAACAGTAAACTGCACGTTTTGTGTGAGCACAAACTCCTTTCAGTCAGAGAGAAAGTGAAGTACTAAAAGGGGGAGAGTACTGCATCAAAGCTGATGTGTTCTTTTTGTGGTATTTGCCAAAAATCAGACTTCTTTAAAGAGATAATAAAACTTTTGCCTGCTGAAACCCCAAACTACTAGCCTTACACTCTGCTTCAGAAACACAGATGTTGGCTGCTAAGGAATCTATAGGCAATCCCTTTCATTCACGTCTCTTATGACTGTCATTCCGTTAAGCCAATCGGCCCAGTTGTGGCTGCAGATTAAATTATTTCCCCACCCACTTCATTCAATCCATCCCTTCTGAGTTTTGTCCTTTTTGCTCTAGTGCAAGTCATCTAAACTTTTATAGCCCCAATGGCAACTTAAGCAGCAGCTTGCAAAAGCCTATCCCTTGCTTATGTATAAGGTTACAGAAGCAAGCTTTATCCAAAGGGTATAACCCAGCCACATTTGTTTTATCCTCCTTGGTGAATGAACTAAATGGTTTGAGATGAGTTGCAATAGAAACTGTCACTTTCACCTCTCCCAGATGTTACAGCAGCCCTCCAGCATCCATGCCTTAGACAGAATAAGCACCTGCATTTTCATTGCTGTTATTTTCTGTGTTTCATGTGCAACAAAGGCTTCATATGGCCAAGAGCCATGAGAGAGACACGTGTGCACACACAAACCTCTCCTGCTTCACAATTGGCTGGCAAAGCTGGTGCTAGTCGCATTTTGAGGAGCAGCTGCAATTCAGCTGCTGAGATTAGGGTGCTGTCAAAGAGCCACACTTGATCTCCTCAAGAACTGCATGCAGCTCCCAAGATGCCATTTGGCCACCCCCGATCTAGCCAAAGCTAATAAAACAGACATGGGTGAGTTTAAAAAAAGAGACAGACCCTGATTCTGGGAATGCCTCAGAATGATATGTTCAAAATACTTTAGAAGTTAAGTGGGTGGAGATCCATCTTTCTTCCCCTATCCAAGTGCAAGGAACCTGAACAGAGTTTTTCCAGAAAGGCCTTAGCTGGTACATGGCCAGCAATTCTGGAGGGCAGTTTCTCTCCATTCCTGCACTAACATCCTGTAGGAACCGTGGGGCCCTGTGCAAAGGCCATGATGGGACCCCTCCCATTGTGGGTCAGTGCACTCAGACTCTGGTGGGACCCTTCTCAGTGCACAGTCCTGATGACTGCACTGGTCGAAGGACACCCCTGCACTAGCTACAAAAAGTCACTATTACTATGAGAGTCTTCCTTCATTCTTCAAAGTTTTTAGGTGCTCTGTCCATATTAATGCCCCAGTGTGCAGAAGGACACTACAAATCAGACCTGTGCTCTTTTCCCTGCAAGGAGCCATAGGATCTAAAGATTTGCCCTTGCCTATCTGGTGATGGATGGAAGGCTGGTGCAGACCCCCTTTGATGGGTTTGTTGATACGAAGACGAATACTCCCCTTCTGCCCCTATACCCCTCAGCTGGCAGGGACAAAGAAATACTCTTAAGTAGCACTTCCCCCATTTCTGTCCCTTGCCTAGGTTTTAGGAACAGTCCTTTAACAGTCTGGCATAATAGGATGGTGTTTACCAGCACCCTCCTTTTGGAAGCTCTCTGGAACAGAGATAGCAAAATTGGAAGGGCTGGGGGTACAGGGCAAGGGGTCACAAAGAGCAGAAGCAGTAGGTAAAAATGCCAGAGGAAGGAGGGCAGAAAGTACAGCCTAGGACAGGATCAGAGCTGGCCTTAAGCGGGGGCCTACACCCTGCCCTAGCCCCACTTTTTCAGAGGCCTTGGGCTCTGGAAGTTCCTGGTGGCGATTGCAAGGCCTCAGGTGCCCCTCCAAAGCAGTGGCAGCTAGGAGCATCTACCAAATTAAATTGTAGTAGAGTCTTTTAACTCTGCCCCTTTCTGATGTGATCCTTTCCAAACAGCATGACATGGTTTGAATCACATTACAATGGGCATGGTCACATCAGAAAGGGAGGGGAGAGGAGCCCCTTTGTCTCCATCTAGTGGAGCGAGGCAAGAACCAGAGGAGTGTAAAACCACCCCCTTGTAGCCCTCCCCCTACACCCATGGTGGTGGCGGTGGCAGCTGCGGGATCCTGGAAGCTCCAGAGGCTCCCAGGACAGGTGCTTCCCATGGGGCCTACCACTTGCCTCCACCTGCCCCATTGGCCCTACCTATCCTAAGGGGAGGGGGGGGAGAGGCTCAGGAGGGAAGTAGGGGAAGGCCCTAGTTAGTGGTAAGAGACAGCGACAGAAATTGGCCCAGCTGAAAATTAACTGAATGGGGGACAAAAGAGTCTCCCAACTCCTTGTTCAGGAGATGGGCTGCAGCATGTTCCAGCCCTGCCCCAATCTCTGTCTTCACCCTTCACCCATTCCACAAGGAGCCACACTTTGGCTAGTTTTAGATATGCCCCAATCTCCTGGGCAAAAAATCCCAACCAGCAGCTCTTCATCTTTCTCCATGAAGATCCCCATCTTCAGGGATCACACATTGCAGCCTGGAGTTTCTCAAACAGCAGCGCCCCCCCATCGCAGTGCTAGGTGCACTGGACAGGACTTGCCATTATGAGCTCAGGACAGAGTTATTGTGACAGAGCCCAGGGAAGGCTGACTGCAGAAGGACTGGCTTCCCCTTGCACCTGATCCCACTCGACCAGAGATGACCAGATCTATGGTGAATTTGATCCAGGTGCCAGCCTCAGGTGATCTATCAGGATCCCTCCCACTGGCTCCAGGCTGGGACCCCTTCTGCTAGCCCCCAACTCTAGGACATCTCACAAACTGGTCTTGGGAGTGGAGTGGAGTGGAGAGGAGCACTCGCCTTTAGAGAGGAGCACTCGCCTTCCCTGCTGCACTGGAGAAGCTCTCCGAGTCAGAGACACTCCCTGCGGTGCCAGACCTGCTCTCCTCTCAAATTTGGAGAGGCTGGTCTTCCTCCTCACACCGTGATCTACTGGAGACTAGCTTGGGATCTACTAGTAGATTGTGATCTACCTCTTAGCTACCCATGTTAGTGCATTACTGACAGTGGCAGCACATCTGTCCCTTCAGCTATTCCGCCTTGTGTCCAAAGAATTCCCCGCTTGCTGGGCTGGGCCCGGAGTCTTAGCGCCAGAGCTGGGAGTTGTTGAAACTGTACAGGTAGTCAGTGGCAGGGAATCCCTCTCTTCTCTTTGCTTGGGAAACTTCTCTCTTCCACCCTGGATCCCTCCCTGCCCCGCCCTCTTGTTTTGTGGAAGCCGTTAGTGAGGGCACAAAAGAATATGGGCAGCAATCCCTTCCATCGGTGCTATCCTAGGCAGCTAAAGCAATTCGAGTTCCCTGCATCCAGCATACACATGTAGGGGGGACAGGGCTGTGCCTGGCTCTTGCGTGAGCCCTGATGCTTGTAAAGCAGCAGCAGCAGCTTATAGGGTCTGAAGCCCTGTCCTTGTGTGCTGTGCTCTCTGCCTGCAGGGATGGTTTAGGACCACCAGGAGGCAGCATTGCCTACCAATTGGGGTCGACCATGCCCAGACACTGTCCTTGAATCCTCCTGCCTCATACTTGAGAAAGCGACCGCCCTCTGCAGCCCCTGCCTGTTCTGTGTGCCTCAGCTCCCTTGCTGGAGAACCACACCCTCAAATCCAGCTCCCAGCACCCTGTGGGAATCAGGATATGCAACCCTTTGGGTCAAACAGGGAAATCACAGTGACCCACATGCGGTGGGGGGGAGAATGAAGGGGTGTACAATTGTACTGGGCCCCTAAACTCAAAGGGGGCCCAAAAACCATGTGTATGTATTTATTAATATACTATAATGTAGGAGTAAAATGATAATTGCTAGTAACATGGAAATAAAATCTCTAGAAATTGATTTTAAAATGGGGAGACGGGAGGTAGGGGCGAGTCCCCACTACTACCACAATGAACTGGGCCCCCAGATTTCTCTCAGTGGACCCGACACTAAGATTATCAGTGTCAGGTACATTGCTGATGCTTTATAAATACTTAATACATAAAAATAAATATCAATGGTTAATAATAATGAAGAGGATCAGCATCAACAGTTTCACACTGCAGCTGATCACCTGTAGCAATTTAAAATAAAATAAAATGCTGTGGTTGTGCAGGAGTCAAAGAAATGGTTTCTACTTCTGCCATAGAATTTAAGAAAAGAAAAGAAAAAAAGATCAGACACCTTGGTTTAGGCAGGCTGCCAGAGCCTGCTGCATCATTGAATTTCTCAGTCGTGGGGAAATGGCTTGTTATTTTGCAGATGACACAGAACAGGTTTGGTGCAAACTCTGCTATGGGAGACAGCAATAAATAGTTTGAGTTTTTGCCATCGTTGCTCAGTAGGGTACAGGAGGCATTTGTTCACAACATGGTCTTTGGATCCATGACCTTTTTAAGTGATAGTGGAAAAATACTTAGCCCATTACTAGTGGAAATTGTCAATTCTTCTCTTTAGTATCTTTTAAAAAAGGATTAGTTCAGGTTTCACTCAATAAACCACTGGTGATGTTGATGAGTAGGCAAATTACTACCTAAGCTTTCATTCTTGAGAGAGCTATAGTGAGGCGGATAGCACTATAACCTTGCACTTCTGGATAAAAGCATGAAACTTTCCACAATATATATGAAATATTATATGAAATAATATGAAATAACATATGAAATAATTTCCCTATATATATGAAATAATTTTCTGAGGTAGGGCCCAACCATCCACCATCTTGATTGAAAGATGGCACTCCTCAAGACTTGAATTGTCAAAAATAAGTCTATAAGCAGGAAATATTAATGGCAAATACGTTGTGTTTGGCCTTGTTTCAAACAAAAATGGAGGATAGACTAATTTAATGAAGCTTTGGCTAGTTTTACACCATCTTAATTTCAAGATGGCACCCCCTCAAAACTTGGAACAGTTAAAATTAAGCCTATAATCTGGCAATATTAATGGCACAAAGCCACATATGTCATGTTTGGGTTTACTTTAAATAGTAAATGCTAGTCAACATGGTGTTTCAAAGATTTTGGAATGTGCAATTAAATATTTAATGTTGTGTTATTGGGTTTGATAATTGTACTTATATATGGTATTTGTCACCGGTGGTATTCTGACATTAAGCCATTGAAATTGTATTAAAATATCCTTTTTTAAAAAGTCAATTGTTCAAAAGCAATCCAATTAAAAATTTCTGCAGTCTTTGATCATATTGCATCAGCCAAGGGATAGAATGGTTGAGAAGCTGCTGAGGTCGTGGTTTCTGCACCACACCAAATCAACCCACTTTTCAGCTTAGGTACTTTAAACATGTCAGAGCCTTGGTATCCGAATTCACCAAATAGAAAACAGATCACACCTCATCAACATTCACAAAAAAGCCATGCCACCAACAAATGCGATACAGGAGTTATACTAGATGAAGAACATAGAAGCAGAACAGTTCAATGAATACATTCATCACTGCTTGCTTAATAAATACAACTATTCCAATTGATACAGCTATTCTAAGAAACAGTGAAATTTTTCCAGAGATACAAAGCAAAGATCCAAACAAGACAAAAAAGCAACTTAAATTGAAACAAAACGAAACAAAAACAATGTAAGCCTGTTTGTCAAGCAGTACACTGATTGTCAGCAGAGAGGATGTAACTTGGACAACTTCTTCAATCATGAGAATCAGGCATTCCCACCATCACTGTCTGATTGTGGACAAGTAAGAGGTACTACAGACTCTGATCTGCAGTGCTTCAATAAGTTGGCTGAGTATCCTGATGGAAAATCACAAGCAATTATTGATGGACCAGCACTAGTGCATATACTTGCACCTGTTGAAGCCAAAATGTTCCATGAGTATGGAGAAAGTACCTCAAACTCCTTCTTTGGAAATGGGAAGATGTCAAGTGAATCAACATCGTTTCAATGATTCTCGATCGACAGCCTGAAGTCAGAAACTCTGATTTCTTGTGGGAGTGGGATAAGACATTGAGCAAACAAAAACACACCAGTTCCAAAGAACTGGAAAGGTTTCTTGTCAGTTGATGAAAAGAAGATGGAGCTGTTCAACCTGTTGTCAAAAACCATCAGCACACCACACACCATGTGTCAACATCAGGATTTAGAGCCATGTCATGATGAGGAACACCAGGATGTTGCTACATGCAAAGGATGCTAGCAAACAGGGTCACAAATGTTATAAGAACAGTGGACACAGATGTTGTCCTCGCCGTGTTGTTTTATGAAGCACTGGAATACAAGAATTGTGGATTGCTTTTGGTACAGGCAAACATTTCCATTATATCCCTTTTCACCTAATACATAATTCACTTGATAGGGAAAAGGTGCTGACCCTGCTGTTTTTCCATGCATTCACAGGATGTGACACAACTTCATCATTTGCGGGCCATGGAAAAAAGTCAGCTTGGGAAATATTCAGCACGTTCCCCGAATTCACAAAGACTTTCCAAAAATTGTCTGATAAACAAAAAAAATGTGAATGACTCCATGAGCATGCTATTGCTGTACTGCTTTACAGCAAGACATCTTCAAATACAACAGTACAATTGCGAAAAGGTACTGTTTATTTACCAAGAAAAGGGCGTTCAACTGAACGAATTCCACCAACCAAGGCCGCTTTAGAGCAGCATACATTATGGTCCACTTATCAAGCGGGGTATTGATGGGGGCAGTCCATGATAAAAAAAAAAACAGATTTACTGAGTATTGCAATATGGGGCTTTCAAAAAGATGACCTTCTGTAGACCCCTGTATGAACTACTCGATGAGAAACAGTACTAGGGGCATAGCTATCATAGGGACAGGAGGGACATTTGTCCTGGGGCCCAAACTGGGGGGGGGGGGGGGGG
>QEPC01008951.1:4436861-4447364 GCA_003113815.1 Sphenodon punctatus
GGGGGCAGGGCACAAATCCTGTCCTGTTGCAATGTGGCTGGGTGGAGACTGAGCTGAGCAGAAGCACCTGCAGCGCATGGCACATGTCGGACCCACGCAGCGGGCAGCAAAGGATGGAGCAAGCACCAGCATTGGTGGGACAAGGCAGGCAGTGCAGCCTCCAGGGCTCAGGCACAGCAAACAGAGAGAGGAGGGTTTTTGGGGGGGGAGGAGAGGGGGGGGGACAGGGGAGAGGATAGTGATGAGCGGATGGGGGAGTCCATTTCTTGCATGTGGGCCCGTTCCAACCTAGCTACGGCCCTGAGCAGCACTGGTCTGTAATGAGCTACTTCACCACTCTTGCCAAACCTGCAATACCAACCATTGCAACTGTAAAACTGCACTTCTGAAGTGTACACTTTTGTGCAAATGCAGTAACTATGAAAACATTGATAACAGTGATGATCTCCATGTTTGATCTCATGAACTTTTTTCTCTCATTAGCATTTAATAAAGTTATCCTACGATTTCATTATTATTACAAACGCCACCAAATACGACATATTTGCCATTTATATTGCCTGATACAAGCTTAATTGTAACTATTCCAAGTTTTGTGGGGCACCATCTTGAAATCAAGATGTCAGGCAGTTAACCAAAGCTTCATAAAATAGTCTATCCTCTATTTTCTTTCAAAACGAACCCAACACATATTTACCATTAATATTGCCTGCTGTAGGCTTAATTTTAATAATTTCAAGTCTCGAGAAGTGCTATCTTGAGGAGCACCATCTTGAAATTAAGATGGGCCCTACCTCAAAAAATTATCTCATATATAAAGTATCTATGGAAGGTTTCATGCTTTTATCCAGAAATGTAAAGTTTAGCTGAATTTTCAGTTATCCGCCTCACTACTATGGCAGATCACCTCAAGCAGTTAGCTGCATTTGCTCACAAAACTAGGGTAGTCTAGTGGCTAAAGTGTTCCCCTGGACTTGGGAGAGCAGGGTTCAACTCCTGTCTTGGCCATGAATTCAATAGAAAGTCTTGGGCTAGTCACTATATCTCAGCCTCTGTCCCTATAGTATCTGTAAAGTGGGAATAATAATGATCTACCTCACAGGGCTGTTGTGAGAGTAATTAGCTAAGACCTGTACAGTACTTAGAGATGTAAAATTTCCAACAAAAATTGAAGCCATGGGAAAAAAACAACATTTCCCCCCGTTTTTTTCTGGGGAAAAACAGAAATTTTGGGAAAAATTGAAATATATGCAAAACTTATTTTCTTAGCACCCTTTACAGAACTAAATTCACTTTGCTACTTTAAGAACATAAAATGTATTGTGTATAACTTTGTTTAATCATGAAATCATCATGTTTGGTATATTTATTAAATTTAACAGTATAGTTTATTCAGACAATAATGACAAATTTACTAATTTTTACTTTAAAATGTTTTTAATTTTTGTTACAAATGGAGTTTCAAGCTGCTGAACTCTAGCATCTCTTACGTTTTGCCAGTATATGAGAAACAGGCAAAAATTAAAGTTGAAAATAGAAGGCACCATCAGCATTATAGTAAAACAAATTTATTATGGAATCTGGACTTAGTCTCCTCCACGGTCTCAAGCAGATACAGAAAGCACTCATTTTTAGAAAAAGAGCTGAGGAAAAAAAAAGGGGGGGAACCCAAGACTTTTGTCTAATCAGTCTCATTTTCTGAGCTATCACTATCGGCAGTTGTTGATTCTTCTGATCCTTAATTTTTATCATCTTCATGGTGGAATTCTGAAAACTGAAGGTTTGCCCGGATTGAGACAAGCATCTCTACTCTTTCACATTCATTTATTTCTTGATTTGGTGTGAGTGGGTAATTTCAGACATTACGAGATCACGGTCAACCATAGTGAATCCCCTGTGGTGGCCATGATCGCCGTAACGTCTGAGCGATCCCCGTCAGATGTTCACCACGGGGATCAAATTTCTGGCGGGGATCAAATCTAACCACAGTTCTGAACCTCCGACTGGCCGGAGGTCCAGAACCATGGTTAGATTGGCCACGATCCTGGATGGGCAGTTGTTGATTCTTCTGATCCTTCATTTTTATCATCTTCATGGTGGAATTCTGAAAACTGAAAGTTTGCCCGGATTGAGACAAGCTTCTCTACTCTTTCACATTAGTATAATTCTTGATTTGGTGTGAGTGGGTAATTTAAGATGTTACGAGATCACGGTCAACCATAGTGAATCCCCTGTGGTGACTGTGATCGCCGTAACGCCTGAGCGATCCCCGCCAGATGTTCACCACGGTGAATTTCTGGCAAGGATAAAATCTAACCACGGTTCTGGACCTCCGGCCAGCCAGAGGTCCAGAACCGTGGTTGGATTGGCCACAATCCGGGATGGACCAAAAGTAACTTCTGTTACCTTGGCCCATCACAGATCATGGCCCAGGCCGCAGGACGGGATTGGGCCAGATTGGCCGCTGCACTCGTCTATCTCCTGGAAGACGGCCAGGGGAGCACGGGGGGGTGGGGCTGTGCAGCCACATGTTGTGCCACGCAGCCCTGCCCCCTCCCCAATCCCCTGTAGGAATCAGACCGGCACGTCTAATAGCCAGCCAAACTGATTCCTGACTGGGATCTGAAATGGATCCAGGTCCGTGGTTCAGCGTGGCGGGCTTTTGGGCCCGTCACGTCTGAAATTACCCAGTATTTCCAAACAGAGACCAGTTTCTTTCACATGCTGCAGAAGATGGAGTAATCTGAAGCAGGCAAGAAGCAAGAGGAGTCAGAGGCTGACTCGTGCAAAGGCCTTGCCACCATGTAGCAGGAGGGATATGTTTGGCAGAGTCCCAGACTGAATCTGTGGACCAAATACCCAAAGATGTTCTGAATGGGCTGAAATACATCTTGCTCTTGCATTTGAGAGTTGTGCTGTACTGCTTGTCCTAGGTGTATAGGAATTGTAATGATCTTCTGATACGGAGATAGTCTGTCTTACATAAAAGTCTTTCTATTACATAGTTATTACTTAGAAGACATTTTTGGGGGAGTAAAGGGTAGCAATACAAGAACACCTTGTCTTATTTATTCATCATTCAAAAAACATATTTCATGAGGGTTTTTTTATTTTTTTCAAATATTTTCAATTTTTCTGATTTTTCAGACACAAACAAAAAAAGGCCTCAGAAAAAAACCCCGGAAAGAAACAGGTTTTTTTCTGAATTTTTCTCATGCAAGTTTTGCAATGCAGTCCACATGCCATTTGCTGCTGGTCTGTTCGTGGTAATCACCTCCCATAGATCATCTTTAGACAGCAGCATTTCCACTTTAAACTTCCACAATTGGTAGTTTACATTGTTCAGCTTTCCTACTGAAAGTCTGAGCTCTGAGCTGCTTGCCATATTTGCTTCCCTCCCTTTCCCCTTCTGGGATTTAGGACTTCTTACTCCGTCAGTAGGCCTCTCTGTCTGTGAGTTTTCTTTCACAGTCTGCACTGCTTCTGGGCTGCTTCTAGTCTTCAAAAGTGCCTTGAAAATGTCCTGAGCCCATAACCTATTGTAGAGTTAGCTTTTTGCTGAAAAGCACACAGCAGAAATTCAAAACAGAACTTAACTAAGAGCTCAGAAGACATGCTTCCATACTGTACAGACTGCATGGGGCAAGATGGAGGACAGAGAGCGGAGAAGAGAGGAGACAAGGAGAGGGAAAAAAAAGTTTCATCCCCTGACCCTCCCCCTACTGGACAAGCCCCATATTAAGCTTGCAGGGCTTGCAATGGGCTTTTACTTGTGACTGTTGCACAATCCAACAGTATTCGCTTATACACCGCTTTTAAACGAGGGGTGCTAAAGCGCCTCCTGAACGCCGCGTTAAAGCAAAGCCGCCGGAAGTGACATTCTCCCTGTTGCCGGCGGCAGCAGCGGCTGGCGACACGGGGCTTTGGAGCGGCGCGTTCTGAAAGCCTGAAAATTGAAGTCTTAAGAACGTGCCGCTCCAAAGCCCCGTGTTGCCAGTCACTGCCGACAACAGGGAGAACGTCACTTCCGGCGGCTTTGCTTTAACGCGGCGTTCAGGAGGCGCTTCAGCGCCCCTCGTTTAAAAGCGCCCTTAGATGGACACATTACAGCAGCATTCTTCAGACGTTGCTAGTCCATGGGCAACAATGGCCGTCAGGCACAGGGAGGCAGCCAACTTTGGCAGGACAGGAGGGGGAATGGGATGCCTGCACTTAAGATTGTCAAACTTTCATAATTAAGGGTTGCTATGGAGTAGGGATGGAAGTTTGGGTTTGGTTCTGATCTGAACCAAACTGGCTTCTGTTCAGATTTTGGCTTGTATTTGGGCGATGGGCCAGCTGGGCAGAGGCTCAGGGGAGGCAGAGCTGGGAGCAGACAGGTCATGCAGGGCTGGAGAGAGGGGGGATAGTTGCTTTACTGCCCCTTTGCCTCCCCCAGACCTCTGCCCGGCACCCACTTCCCTAGACTACTGCCTGCCTGGCACAACTGGGCAGAGAGACCTCTGTTTTTCTTGTTGTTATTGCCGTTATTATTGTAAGCTGCCTAGAGCTGCCTGTGGCAGGATGGACATTTTAATAAATAAATAACCCTGTGCAACCCCTCTGCCCCTAGTTCTGCCTCCCCTGGATCCCTGCCTGGTGCCCACCTCCCCCGGACCCATGACTGCCTGCCGCAGCAGCGCTGAGGTGGGCAGGCAGGGGTCCAGGGGAGGCAGAGCTGGGGGCAGAGGGCAGTAAAACAACTACCCACCCTCTCCCCACTCCTGCATGAACTTTCTGCCCTCAGCTCTGCCTCCCCCAGACCCCTAACCAGCCCCTGCCTCCCCTGGACTCCTGCCCACCTGCCCCAACACTGCTAGGGCAGGCGGTCTGGGGGAAGTGGGCGCAGGGCAGGGGCCCAGGGGAGGCAGAGCCGGGGGTAGAATGGGTTTGGCATGAATAAACGCCTTCGAGCGGTACCAGCTGCTCCAAGGAGCTCTGAGAGATCGCCGCTGGGGGATACGAACCTTTTGCTTGTATCACCCAGTAGGTTCGTATTGATTCTTATCGATACAAATTGTCCAAATTCAGTCGATTCGTATAGATACGAATCTGAACCACACACTCATACAATGGAGCTGTGGGGCTCTGAAATAAGGGACATCTTGCACCCTTCTAGTGCTGGCAGGGAGGTGGGGCGGGGAGGGGGAAGGAAAGTACATGTTCCTACTTCCACTCACTTGCAGGGTGGGGACAGGCTGGGGATACCTTTTGGTTAACTGGACAGTAACCCAGACCAGGGCAGCAGGACTGGAGAGCAGGAAAACATAAGGAGCTGGAGAGCCATGTGACATCAGTATTCTAGGACAACCATTAGGTTCCTGTGGGGTTTCTGGCAATATTATACAGTGGTGGCAGCCACGGTATAATTGTTGTGGTTGACATAATTAAGACAAAACCAGGCTTCATTAGAATGACTGAAACCTGTTATGCTAATAAATTTGGAACCAGACAAGCGAACGTTTTGCGTTTGGGCATGTGTGATACGTGACTGTAGATGTGTAGTCAAATTGTGTAGGCTTTGGGGAAGGAATGTCTGAACTACAGCATGTCAAAGGGGTTGGGGGTTTTTTGCAACACAAAAAAATTACTTGGCAACAACTTTTTAATGTTTGCCTGTATATTTGTCCTGGAAGGTGCTTTTTGGCTGAAAGTTGGTATGGAGTGTATTTTTGAGCTCTAGTTTGCCCTTTCATCTTTGATTTGGGGTTAGAGACCTTATGGCTTGGGACCTGCCTATATGTGACCATTGCCAGATCTCCGGAACTCATTGGTACAAGAGAGAAAGAGAGACAGAGCAGATAAGGAGCTAGCACCTTGGCTCTGGATCCTGCCTTCTAACCCACTGCAGTGTCTACAGAGCAGCCAGTCTCTCAACACTTGGGGAATATGGTGAAGCTCTTTTATATGTTGCTGCTTTGCTTTAATGACTGTTTATGCTCATTTGATATTGGTGCATGACAGGCTTGTTTTTTGCTAGGTAGTTGGTTAATCTTGTAATTTCAGGTTTAATTTTAAGGCAGCCAACATTGCGCAAGCTGACTTCTGCTTTCAAACTGAAAGCTAATAAGTCTTTTCCTATCTCTTAGCTTCTTTGAGGTGGAGAGTTACACTGACATAACCCCAATTTCAGAGAGAGAGAGCTCTGTGCACACAGCAATAGTTCACTAGCAATAAAAACTAGGACCTAGGCACAGAAAAGCCATGAGTGACTTGCTCAAGGCCATACAGGTCTGTAGCAGTGTGGAGAACCATGCCTCCTTGTTCCTAGGCCAGTGCCCTAACCACTGGACCACACTGCCTCCCTCCCCACTAGCATAGGTTCACTGTCCTTATCAACTCTCTACACACTGTGGAACAGGGGTGGGGAACATTTTCCCTCCCGGGGGCTACTTTCAAAATTAATACAAACTCCTTGGGCTACAGAGAAGCTGGGGGCAGGAGTACTTAAGGCATTCAGCTCATTAAAAAGAAGGTCCAGATCATGGATCTATGCCATGAATCTATATCTTATCCTTGTGTGAATGTCCTTGTCTCTGCTTCCTTCCCCTGAGCTCAGTCCTTTCTGTGCTTGTGGGTAGAACTGGATCCAGGGGCTAGATCCAGGAACTGGAAATGGGCCAAATAAAAACTAGCCACAGGCCACAATTGGTCCCAAGGTCTGAGGTTTCCCACCCAGGGCCAGCCTTAAAATTTGCAGGGCCCAGGGCAAAGATAAAACACAGCGCCCACCGTGATCCCACCCCATTCCCTGTGGCTCCTCCCCTTGGGGGCACCCTCTGCAGGGCACTAGACATGGCTGTCTTCGTGACCCTGCTGGGAGAGAGAGGGCCCCACACCATGGGCTGGTAAAATCGGGGGCCGGGGCCCTAGAGTGGAGACAAGAGCGGGGCTGGGGGCAGTCACCCTGGGCCGCTCTGTGGTAAAGCAGGCCCTGTCCCCACCCCTGCTGTAAAAAGGTGCCATAAAATAGATGGAGATAATTTGTTCTCCATTGCCAGACAGGACAAAGATCACAGGACTGTAAAGTTGGAAGGGACCTCACAGGTCACTTAGTCCAAACCTCTGCCCTGGAAATAGGCCACAGCTCTGGATCCTGCCTTCCAATTCCAACCCATTGCCTACAGCGCAGCCATTCTCTTGGCACTTGGGGAAAACTGCAAAACCCTTTTATAGGTTGCTGCTTTGCGTTAATGACTTCATGCTTATTTAATGTTGGTGCATGAGAGGTTCAAACCCTAGGCCTAACGCATCCCTGACAGATGTCCATCCAGTCTTGTCTTGAAAGCCACCAAGAAAGGAGATTCCACAACCTCTCAAGGCAGCTTGTTCTACTGTTAAACTCTTCAAACGGTCATTAAGTTTTTCCTGATATTTAACCTAAACCTGTCTTCCTGCAATTTAAACTCATTGCTTCCAACACTTGGAAGAGATGAATAGAGGGTGATAACAGAAGTGACAGCACCACCACGGCAACAAAACCCAGAATGGGAGGGGAAGCCACAGCAGACACGGTCGGGATTGGGTCCAGCCGCAGAACAAATGTTCATATGGCTGGGCCCCCGGGGAGGGCGAGGAACCACACAAAGGTGCAACTGGTTGCCCCCACCCCCATGCTGTGCCAAGTGCCCCATGGCTCTGCCATGACAGGCAGCCGTGGCAGCCAATGACGGCCACCACTGTGACCAGCCATGGCAGACCCAATCCAGCCCAGGCCACGGTGGGCCTGGGCCATAACAAACATTATGGTCCCCATTGCAGCCTGCTCTGGCCCGATTGAGCAGACAGTACTGGGACCCCGGAGGTCTCTGGGATCACAGCCCGGGCTCACTGCTAACATGCCCAGGAGCAATCCCGGGAAAAATCTGGAGGCGAAAAAACTAACATGACAGTGGCCCGCCGGCCGAGGAAGGCCTAAGCGGGCCACCATCATGTTTGTTAACACCCAGAGTGAAGGTCCAAGAAAACAACCCCCACTGACAGCACGGGCCCCTGTAGGGATATGTGCAGGAATGCTAGTTGTATGGGAGCCCAGCAGGACTTTGGTCTCTGTAGGACTTCCAGTAACACATAACTTCTGTTTTGTGCAGCACATTCAAGGTTGCATTTGCTCTTTGTACCAGTATGACTATATCAGTATGGAAACACACAGAGTTTACTAGCACAAACTGGTTAGTGTAGATGCAGTGGTACCTGTGGAAACTCTTTTATACCTTCATAGAATTAAAGAAACAAGCTCTACTAGTATAACTGCCTCTACATTACACTGTTTATAGGATCAGTTTCTGTAATGACAGCTATTCCTGAACAAGGAGAGAGTGGAAACCAGGTCCAAGTCTGTCTCACTAAATAAATTCAACACTGATGAAAGGCCCTTTAAACCAAGGGGTGGGAACCTCCAGCAAGCACTGCAAGCACTTCTGGCTTGAAGTGCCCCTGCATATCTCCCCCAGAGGCTCTCCCAAATCTATATTGCTGGTGACCCACAGGCAGAATGCAGAGAAGGGGGAAAGCCTCCAGGGGCTAGGGAGTGCTCCCCAGGGCAAGGATCATGCCACCAGAGTGCTCCTGGCTGGAGTCTTGCTTCCACACAACACTCCCAGAACACCCTGTGGCAAACAGGGCCTCAGTCAGCCTGGAGTGCCAGCCCCCGGCATGGCTAGGGTGGACAGATGTGCTCCAGTGCAGCCCTGCAATCTGTATTTCTCATAAATGTCCTCTAAAATTTGCATACCTGGCCATCCTAAGCATGGCCACTACACTCACCATCTCTTTGGAATGATTCTGTCCACAGAGGTTTGGGCTCAATTGGATCTGGACCTCAGCACAAAGTTTTCTGGACTGAGCTGTGTGTATTATTTATTTTCTTAAATTTTTACTCCACCCCTCTCGCATGCAGGTAACTCGGGGCGGACAATATATGCATAATAAAAATCAAAATACATTATAATTATAAAATATAAACAAACAAGTATATATATAAAAGCCTGTGGCTTTTTAAAAGACTTCAACCCTGATCTGTGTGAAAAACACAATCCTCCCATTCCCCACTAACCCATCCCACTGCCCTCCTCCCCCCCCCCCCCACCAAATGCCTGACAGAAGAGCCAGGTTTTACAACTGGGAATCCAGGTGCAGCTGCGAATCCAGAAGCACCACCACAGATGGAACCAATGGAGGGCAAACACCCCAAACAATGGGAGTGTTCCCCTCTCCCAGATTGCCAATCCCCACCCCACCGCACCAGCATCATCTCTGTCTTGTTGGGATTGAGCTTCAATCGACTTGACCTCATCCAGTCCCCCACAGCGGCCAAACACTGGGACAGCAAGGAGACAGCAGGGCCTGGGTTGGTTGAAAAAAAAAGAACCGTCTCTTTGCTGCCTGCACAGTCACGGCATAGGTCTTCAAAAACATTCTATGTCACAATCAATGTCTTGAGCGCAAGTACAGTGCCACCGTGGCTCCAACCGCCTCCCTTTGCGCTTCAGCCACCCCAGGTCCTCCATGAACCATGGGGACCTGCGGTGATGAAACACTGGGAGCGGATGCCTAAGAGCCACTTGATCAATGGCCTCAGCCAACCAGGTGTTCCAAAAGACCACGAGGTCATTGATGGAGCAACCGGCAAGGTCAATAGGTATCTCCCCCGAGCATTCCAGAACCCCTCCAGTTCCATAAGTCTCGGGATGTGGACCATCTTAACAGGTTCTGCACCCCTATGGTCAGGCGGGCGTGCTGGGATGGAAGGTCACAGGAGGTAATTGTCCAACCATGGCAAGGGAGACCTCTCCACTCCCCCAAGCAACGAATCCTGCGCCTCAAGGTCAGTGCACTTGGGCCCACTACCACCTGGGACAGCCCCATGGTGGCCATGAATTCCTGCTCCGCCTCACACAATTTGGTCTCAGCATGGATACTGAAGTCCCCTCCTAGACAATAAGCTTAGGAGACCTCAAGACCAAATCTGAGATCAGAACGGCTAGAGCAGTCAGGGATGCTGCTGTGCAGTGGGGTGCACGGTACACCAGCAGAATCCCCAGCCTGTCCCTGGCCAGACCCCCTGCAATTTATGATTTAAGTACAGATCTGTATTACGAATCTGTATTTAAATCGATTTAAAAATATAAAATAGTTTTTAAAAATCACTGCGTATGCACAAAATGGTTTTGACCTTTAAAGCCGTACACTGTCTGGGCCCCTCCTATCTGAGAGACTGCCTCACTCCCCGGGCCGTGGAACGACCTCTGCGGTCTACCGGGGGTGTCTTATTGGGGTTCCCCCGGGTGAACTGGGGGGGCCACAATGGAGGACGTGTTCTCGGTGGCCGCACCATGGCTGTAGAATTCCCTGCCAGAGGAAGCTCGCCTGGCTCCCAGCCTGTTGGCCTTCCGTTGGGCCTGTAAGACCTGGCTGTTCGTTCAGATCTTTGGGGGAAGGGGGAAATAAGGGTGGGGGGGGGGG